>BMAT01012094.1:4974-27095 GCA_019649035.1 Elysia marginata | reverse complement strand
AGTGCTCAAGTGTCTTAAACGCTACATTGATCTTCACCTAACAGCAAATCTTGATCACACAACCCATTTAAACTAATTGTTTAGTCAGCTGGAAGTAACCACAAGGAGACAGGATGAGATTCACTTCAGACGATCAAGTTTCTATTAAACCCTCACCGTGAACTGAAACACGTCCAATTTCGTCTACTTTTCATATGTATAATTTTTAACTTTAAAGACTGTGAAATGTGAACCCAATCAGTAAGATATTTTCTAGCTGTTTTTAAGCCAAGTAAAGCTTCGGTGAGAGAGATGGATGGATAGATAGATAGATAGATAGATAGATAGATAGATAGATAGATAGAGAGAGAGAGAGAGAGAGGGAGAGAGAGGTGGAGAGAGAGAGAGGGAGAAAGAGAGGTGGAGAGAGAGAGAAGGAGAGAGAGGAATGAAAACACTAACCCATTAAAGCTCTGGATTTTAGCTAGATGGTAGCGGCGGTTTTTGAGTCTTTACTCCCGTTTAAACAATTTGTCTGAACAGTTTCTTTATCTTAGTAATTTGAATGCCATGGATGTCTATATTCCCTTGAGAATAAAATTACTCAATGACAAGTCACACTAAACCAGCCCAATTGTAATATAAATTATGTTTTTTTTTCTTTCTAAGTAACAGCAACAGTTCTGACATTTTAGTAATTCAATTGCTCAGTATAATACGATGCATTTTTCAAACTTGGTTTTCGAATATTTAGTTCTCAATTATTTCAATAACCTTTTTGGTTTTATCAACATTTTTACAACATGAAAGAAAAAAAAACCAATATGATTTGATTTTCAGGAATCTGTGATGTTAGTTTGTGTGTTTATGTGCGAGTATGTTTGGAGGTAGTGATGGAAGGGCGTAACTTTAAATTGTTTGAGTATTTTAATAAGAACATATTTTTATACATGTGTTTTGCTCACATTTGAAAAAAAAATAATATGGAAATAGGAAGAAAACTTCACTGTCTTTGGCAATGGCGTGGTGAACTTGGTATTTTCTATACAATTTTAGACATATCTTTCTCGACTTGAAGTTATAGATAGAATAGGCCCAAATTTGTCAAAAGGGGTCATACTCTAGTTTAAGATTCTTGTACGGAGAGCTGTGGAATAACCTGATGACCACTGCATCCTTCCTAAACGTTCTGTGTATAATCATGGGTGCAGCACTTTTGATGTTCTCTGTGAAACAAGATCTCGCTGCGACCACACACAAGAATTTATCACAATCACAGTAATCTCACGGGGCCAGTTAATCCTTGCGCTGAGTGGACACGATAGATTGACCCCTCTAATTGATGCTAATTGTTTCACCACAGGTCGCTTGCGCCTCCCGCTGCCCAAAGGTGACCGCCAAGGATGGCTAGTGATGGTCAGTTGTCTGTCAGCACGTGCCACGTGTGTGAGGGACTGGCCTCTCGGGAGAGATTCAACCCTGCGCGGTGAGCGCTTCATTGATGGGGTTGCTGGGAGAGAAATGATGGGCAATCAGTCAGATAGAGGTTGAGGTGCAGTGCAGACACCTGAATGAGTACAAGCAAGAAAGACGATAGATCGACCAAGAAGAAGCCTTATGGAAATGAGGAATAAGCAAAGAGAGACTGGGGAGACAGACAGATATAGTGAGATGCAGATAGATATCAAAATAGTCATCAAAATAGAGAAGGAAATTCAAATAGATAGGCAAATAAAGCGAGGAAAAGCGTGATAAAGAAAAAGAGAAAGTGCTGGGAGAGCTTAGAGTGACACACAATCAATGAAAATAATCTGATTGCAAAATGAAGCCAAATATAGGGAATGAGATTTCAACCAGAGTAGCGGAACTTTTCTGATGTCGATCCGAGTGAGATTTCATCATTAAGGCTAGCACATGCTGATTTACGTTCAAGCGTATTTTTTTAGAAAATAATTTAAAGACAATACTATGTGAAAATAAAATGGGGTTACCCGCTGTCTTTTGAATACAATCTTTTAAAATGAATGCAACAGGTTTATTTTGAAGATAAACTTTTTATTTAGCTCTACAGTTTTCTAGTTCTAGATGTGAAATCACTTATAAAAGTAAAAAATTCACGAAAAAAAAGACCCTAAAATCTAGGTCTAGATTACAATAGCCACTATAGTATTTTGGGGTGTTGGCTTCTAGAAAAGGGACGCTACTCTTGCATTACCTCTAATCTCATTCCCTATTGTCATAGGCATAATTTGTCTCGCGATTCTCGACCACTCTAAATGTCGGGTGTTATAAATTGTAATTTGAGGAGAACCCTTTTCAATTTTTTTTGTAAATATTTTCTTAATATTTGAAATAAAAAGAAATTTGAATGTCTTTACACACACACACAAAATTATTCCCATGCATGAAATTGTGTTTAAAAGGTCAGTAAATTAATTGTGCGAAACAAGGCCCTAAAAATTACGGTTTGGAGTTGTTGAGAAACAATTATTTAGATAGGGCAACTATGGTTCATTATTTTTTTGTAAACTCTTCTAATTAAACGGAATGCTAAGCGTACCACTCATTAACTTACTATCGCTTCGAGATATTAGTTTATTACCTAACTTCAGTTTCTACTGGAGAACCAAATACCTTAAATGTCATGACAATCACCAAAAAGTTGTAACTTATTATCTTAACTGTCGCATAGAAAACATCTTGATTTTACCTAAGCAATTCAGGAAGTTGAATACATAGCACGAAGGCCATCAATGTTTACTGTCACTTTTTTTAGTCACGAAAGGTCCTTCGAAATTCAGTCACAACACTTTTAATAAGACAAGTGAGGACAGATTTTGATAATTATGTCCTATATCACATGGATGTTTATTAAATTCGAATTTTATTAACTTTTTTAAAACCCACAATGTTATGCATTGTTAAAGTCTAATTGAGTGCGGAGGGAAGTATTACTAACAGTAACAAAGGCCAAAGCGAATCAGATGGGTGTGGTTAGATGCGTTGAGAACGGCGAAGAAATTTAGGTTAGTTGAGAAGCAAAGAAAGGAAAAGAAAAAAGTCAGAGCTTTACTTGATTCAACCGTGTTTGGAATTCCCCGCAGTGTGGGCATGTTTCTGGTAGACTGCCCCTGGTAGACAAGCCTAGCGGAGAATTCGGTGATCGACCGTCGATGAAACCTAATAAATTGAGGAGGGTTGGCCAAGAAGAGAGGAGGAATCTCCCTAAATCCCTTTCATAGTCATTGGATTAGCATGCTCGCCTCGTCGTCAGCTCAACCTAGATTTACCGTCCTCTAGTCACTCTTCTTGGCTTGTTTTTTTTTAATTCTTTTTTTTTTCTTCTTCATGCCTCTTCTAAAGAGTTTTTAAAACTTTGGCGTCTTCTAAGACTTAGTCGAGGATAAAGCTTTTCCTAAAGAACATAAAGCACTTGAACAATTTAACTCGTTGCTAATTCAATTTAATCAAAGCTGTTTTTAGTTGTAATTTTTTGTTTTTACTGCCTAAGAACATTTTACTACATGTATGCTTAAACATTGATTCACTGTTTTTCTCTCTGTCTATGAGCAGGATGTGTCCAGCCGCTTTTATGTACGTCATTCTATTGCTCTTCAAATACGTCTGTCTATCTCTCTTTCTCTTTCTATTTCCTTTTTTTTTGGTCTGTCTCGCCCAGTTCCTCTATATTTGCTATTTCCCCAATGATGTTCCAAGCAATCATCAAGACAATCATCCGTTCTGATCCTACGAGTAGTTCTTCCCATCCCAAGACTTAGCCACCCACGCGCCAGCTCTCTCTATCCTTGTTTTCACAGTTATACGGACTTGTATTCTATCTTAATCTGCCATCTCCCAGTCAATCATGTCACGGTCGCTCGTCTTTTCACGCCCGGCCTGGCACTGTGCTCCTCCCCTGCTGATCCCAGATTAAAGATTGGATTGCATCCATTGTACTCTGCACAGCGTCCTCACGGCCTGTCCCCGAGCGTCACGGTTCGAGACCTTAGCGGCCATGACACAACCACAGAGGATGTCAAACGCGACAGATTAGCATGACCAATGTTAAACACAAGTAAAACCATTAGTTTTGCACCGAAAAGAATTTAAAAAACAAAAATATGTCCTTAATCTTTCTGGAAATGATCCTACATGGCTAATCACTACCGGTTATATGATAATACATTATAATAGCTAGAGAACTCGCAGCGGATAAAGCTCTAACTAGAAAGAAATATTAACGCAAAAAAGTTCTTCAAAATCACAAAACAGTGTGACTATTCACAATCAGACGAGGCAGAAAAACAGCAGTCTGTAAATTTATGATCTTGAAGAACTTGGCACTTTCGTAAACTTTCTACAAAACGACATAAACAAAAACAGTTACATGTTTATAAGCAAAAAATATTTTGAGGTTAAATATCATTATGGCTTACTTGTATGAGTGACATACATGCATTAAATTAATGGAGAAACCACACTTCTTGAAGACAGTGAAACTTACCATGAGTATTGGTACGTGTATTATTCTTTCGGGCATGTTTTCAATATCGTAGAAAAGTCTTCTTTTATCACATTTTAATACTTTTATTCATACTTTAAAAGTCTAGTTAGAGTTGCAGCTCAGGGAAAGTTGAAACTGTTGTCAATGAATGTGCGGAGCCACCTTAGGCGCCCTGTAATTAACGTGCCCTTATCCAATTTCCTATCTCAAAGCCGGTTAATTATGATACTGGCTTTATCAGATCACCCTATTTTGCTGGATCAGTTATCAGTTATGACAACAGCCAGGCGAAGTCAATTCACTCAACTTACTTTGAGGATGAAAATCGATGCTACAAGTTTATAACATTTTCCGTTGCGATTACTCTACTGTGCCATAAAAGGGTTGTTTTGGAAAATTCAGGCAGTTGAGCGAAATTAAAATTAATAATCGAATAAGAAATAATTCAAGTAAAGACAACGCCGTACCTTGCAGTTGTAAAAAATTTCATAAAAAATGGCAAATACTTTTAATATATGATGAAGTCTATAATTCAACCAATCTGCAATTTATCCAAATCGGTGAGGCCTTCCAGCTTACATATTATAATAATCCTATTTATAGACACTGGGCATTCGGGTTTTGCACAAAATACCCTCAGTCTTGGAGTCTGAGCAATCCGGAGAGAACTAAATACAAGATCTCTTTAACAATTCTTTCGTTTCTCTATCAGCATCTTACGACCCTGTATTATCAAAAGCAATGGGCTGGACGGTTGAAAGGAAATGGAAATTGATAGATAGGCAGACAAAGATGGAGGAAGGTAAAGGGTGGGTTCTAAAACAAAACCATGGACAGACGGAGAAAGTCAGACTTTCAGCAGCTGTTGCAATTAGACAGAAGGAGAGCTCATGTTTTAGAGTAAGAGACGAAATGAGAGACAGAGACAGACAGAGAGATATAAAGAGAGAGATAGAGAGATAGATAGAGAGAGAGAGGCGAAGAGAGAGCGAGAAAACGTTTCAAATGAGTTTGAGAGTGAGGATACAACAGAGGTAAGTATAAGAGAGTAGGGAAGACGTAAGTATACTTGTTATATTATAATTTGGTTTCTAGTGAGTACATCCATTTTCCTTTTTCCTTTATACTGGGAAAAAACCATCTTCACATCGAGGTTGCCAACAGGTGGCTCTCTACAACACTGTACGGTAGACTGGTCGCACAAGCAGAATGCAATATTAGGAAGCTGTTCAATGTTCTTGCACATTGCGTGTGGTCGATATATATGCTGTACCATTATTATTGTTGGCGACAGAACAGGGTGTTTCTCACACAGATGTTCCTCGCTAAAGCTTGCGAAACAAAATATGCATCCCAATGTGCGGCTTTTGTTGCTGCTCTTCAAGTTTGATTTCTTAGCGTTTTGTCTTACCTTGGTGGGAGTTTGCAAAGCGTGCTCACCATGCCTGCAAGTGAGGAGATAAGTACAATGTATACACAGCACAGGCAATGAAGCTCGATAATTTTGTGTTAAGTCAGTGCAGAGACGGAACCTGACTCCATCGCTGTGTGGGAGGAATATCGTTGAAAAAAGCTGCTATCTGTGCCTCTCTCTTTCTGTATTTGCCTCTATTGAGCTGCATGATGAATAAAGAATTAAGGGGGCACAACAATTTGATGAATAAGCTAAACTTGTATCCCTTTGATACAATTAAATATAAGGCTGCTTAACAAGTTTAATTTTTAAATTGTGCAAGACTGAAACCAGATCATTTTAGCGGCATTATTGGTCCACCTTTATACACACGATTACTATTATTAGAGTTGATAATGCATACTTAATATTAAAGTGAAGAGTGTAGCGTTCGTGTAATTATTAAGCTACATCTATTTTAGCATAATTTGAATGCAAATCATTCCATTTCAGGTACTTATCATGGGAAATACAATGGCTTAAAGTATCTTAAAAATAATTTTGCCTTTATTTTTTTTTAAACCAAATCCTTTTTTGCTACTTAGTATTGGCAGTCCATTCTCTAACAAAACTTTTCGCATCCTTATCAGCCAAGGCGAAAAAAAGGAAAAGAAAACAAGCGGTGAACATTTAGTCGTTGTTACGAAAACAACGTCACGGAAAAGTCGGATAAGCTGCAGATCTTTCAGAAATTATGCGCTTTAAGGTAAAGTTATGGTTGTCGGCGTTTATTTTCATACTAACTGGTAGGGAAAAAGGAAATATTAATTGTTGACAATTAATAGGAAAGCAGTTGTAATTATGTTATGTCAAGAACAAAATCCCACCAACAAAATCGAAGTTGAAATATTGCACGAACAGTAGAAGACCTGAACCAATGCCTGGAAAATTGCAAATGAAACAGACATTTATTGGAGAGAGAGGGATGTCAGAAATTCAGACGTTTAATTACTAAATCCGTTTGTAAGTCTTTAAATTTAAAGTAACAATAGCAAGGCCTTCTTCATTGAGGGACATTAAATGAGCGATTTTTACTATGGCTTAAAATAAGAATACTTTGAATTTGAATTTAACAATCTGGAGAAAATATTTTGAAACAAGCCTAAATAAATGTAGGTTGGCATAAAAGCATCTCTCAAACTTAAAAAAGAAAACAAGGCCAACAATGTGCAATGTGTAACAGCCTGTAACAGATGTGTGAAGCTTCTGGCCCTTGATGAAACAGAAGCCAACAGAACGTGGTTTGTACGCTGAAGGTAGGCGAGATGTACACAGGATGCCAGTAGACAAATAGACTGTGTCGACAGATCGCCGAGCTGGTTAACACAAAATGCCATTGGCCACGTCTTCCTCGCATCTCCTGCTGTGGAGAGAGAGATGATCAAAACAATGGGAATACCACCCAGGCAACTAAATACAAAGAAATCTGCTACGACGGATTAAAGCCTGCATATATAAAAGAGTGGAGAAAAGAGAAGGTAAAGGTATGACAGAAAAGGTTAAAGTTTTGAACTAGGCAGAAAAATAGATAACAAAATCTTTAATCATCATTGAAGAGACAACGATAGAGGAAAAGAACGAGACAGCCATATTGATAGGCGGATAGAGGAGACAGTCATTTACGAAGACCGAAAAAAAAACTGGGAAATTTTGAGCAAAAGTAATGAGACATACGAAGCAATAAGGTCCAAACGAAACATTTTCAAATATTCTGTTTTTAAAATTATTATCTGATTGTATAGGAAATCATAGTTGTGTTAATGCCTTGTTAAGTTTATAGACTCCAGTTTATTTGACCAAAGGTGTCAATGTGACGTCATTTTGAAAAAAATATCCATGTTTAATTTGTTCAGTCTATTTCACTAACCGGAACGGCATGCAATGTTGTGGGGAAAATATCAAAACACCACTACTCAAACCAATGTAATAACAGATTTATCCCGTGGCCACTTCGAAGGTTATTTTGAAACACCTTGGGGTAGGTGAAAAGCGTATTTTCTAATACTACAACTCTTTGTTTGCAAAAAAGCTTATCCTCCCGGTGTTTAGTACGCAAAATGGTCAAACAAATTCCATACACATAAAACCACACGCCACTCCTGTGTCTCCATAGATAATCGCTCCAATCCTACATCAATTTCTAATTTCCATGACTGTCCCTCGGTACAACAGGCTCGCCCACCATATCAACACACCGGGTATAACATACGAACTAAATCTGGCGTAACGTTTATAACAAAAGAAGGATTCAGTGCGGGATTAACGTGCATCGCTTTTCTCAATCTATTGACACTTTTCTCTTTCTCTGAGGACAACGATCACCGCAACTTGCCTCATTCAAACACTCACTCCTCCCTGTAGTGGAATAGTGACAGCAACTCAGACACTACAGCCTTTAGCCCAAAAAGCTTAATAGATCTTAAGTTCTGGTGGTTCCCGGTAAGATAGCTGTTGCAGGGACAATTGACTCATCACCGTTGCTCTCTATGACCAGTGTCCAGTCACAAGTGGTATGCTATTATAGTGGGCGTGTCATGATCAAGCGTGTCCTGTCACTATGAAATAGCCTTTGGCCAGTTGGTAGAGTGCAAAGAATTGAGTGCTGTAATTTTGGCGATAAACCAGATGAGATTGTTAAGATGCTGGTTGATTCAAGATCTATAATCCATTAAACATTAAAATGGCAAGACTTTATTTACGAGTCGTACTTCTTTTATTTTCCTAACACATGAAATGTTCAGTTTAAAAGTTCAGTTTGTGTACACGTAAATATTAATTTGTGAGGATTTTTTTTGCAAAATCAAATCATTTTTTTTTCTGTTTTAATGTTGAATTAAAACTTTTTTTTAGTTTCAAAAGTTTGCGAACCATAAATAGTTTTATTTAATGACATATGTTTTACATGCGCATAAAGATATTACTTACACAATTCTTGTTTTTATTCGTTTTGGTGGCGTTTGATGATTTTTTTCTACAGTGTAAAAACTATTTCTCTAAGAGAAAAACAAAAGAAATAAAATACAAGCACTAAAAACTAGCGCCTTGCTCTCACACAAAAGAAAAACAACTTTAATATGAAAAACCTTTTAGTATATTAATTAACGAACTATGACTGACGGTCAGTTTTGTACAGGGGTATCAGTGGATAAGAAAAATCTACAAACAAATGCATGCTAATCTTTCATGTCATAATTTATGCCATTGGCTAATTTCCTGCACGTCCCAGATGAGTGCCAAGAATGCGAGAATATATTGTTAGGTGCCACTAGAGCATGGTGTTCATGATGGGCAGAGCACGCTGCACAATCATTGCTCCAAGTCCAATAGCGGTACCTCGGATGCCGTAACACAGATAGCTCAATTAGCAAGTGTTGAGGCTAATAGTGATAAATCCGTTTGACAGCTGACAACTCGTATTTTCAGGCGGGCTGGAGAGGACTGGTTCACTCACAGGACTGGTTCTGAACGTCTTCAACTGAGAAGGCGAGATCTCTCCTCATCGCTCTCCCCCCCTCTCTCTCTCTCTCCCTCCCCCCTTTCTATCTCTATCTGTCTCTTTTGCTCTCAGTCTCTGAGTTCACGTGTGATTTATGACCACGGAAGTTTGTGATTTATCTCGTGTTAAATTACTGCTCATGTCCTGTCGCTTGACGGCTCTCACCAGCTCTAGGTGAGTTTTGTTGTATTTGCTGTTGTTGTTGTTGTTGTTGTTGTTATTGTTGCTGTTGTTTTTTTTGTTTGCGAAAACCATTTTGCACGTTGGCACTCGAGGGGCTTTGTTGCAGATACGAGAGTGAACAATAAACATGCAATTATCACAGCCTAATTTTTATTCGAAATCGCCACTACTGAATTATTTAGATTGCCCTGAAGAGTTTATTTTGATAAGTTAGTGGTTATAAACTGACAACGTGAAAATAAGATTTTCAAAAACCATTGAGAGTGATGAAAAATTACAGAAGGAAAAATAAGGTGAGAGAGAAAAAGAGGGAGAGAGAAGGTGAGAGAGATAGAGAAATTGACGTAACGATATGCTTATAGATAGTTAGGCAAATACTGAATAAAGCAAACTTACCTATTGAACCAAGATGAAGTTCCATAATTATTATATGTTTTGGTGTGTATGTACATAGCAAGTTTGCTTACTCTACACCTAAGAGAAAATGCGATCACTGCGTAGTTTTTTTTGTCTCTTCTGCAGGCTTTTTCTGCTTGTTATTTCACGGACAAACTAGAGGTATCGATAAAGATTTGACTCGCACTGCACTCATCAAGGAAAACACGCACGATGTTTACAGCCTCTTAAACAACTTGGAAGAACACTGTCATAGTAAAAGGCTATTTCATTTTATTGTTTGGATGGATCTTTTTCTAGATACGCTTACATATTGCAAAGTACAGACAATTATTTATCAGGTCTTTTGGTTCATAATCTCGCTAACGGGTATAACAAACACAATTTAGCTCGATGGCAGCAAAATGCCAAAAATGACCTTTTTTGACGGTAACAAGGGGCGTAATCGGTGGTAGAGCGGAGAAAGGGGGGAGCACCCAAGCGTTTCGATCGTTTCGGGCCAGTGTCAACAAACAATCAGTGCTAGATACATGGTTTCTCCCAGCACTTCAAGGCAGGCTAGCGTGGAGAGAGCACTTGTTGACTCCTGTAGTTGGCTCTGCTAACCCGACAAATGCTCGCCTCGGATGTGCTTTCCGGGCTTGTAAACAGCATAGGGAAAGATAATGATGTCAATGTTGAGGAGTTCTTGGAGATGAAGAAGACACTGTTTTGCAAATGAAACCAATTATAAGGAGTCGCTGTTTTAAGTCGTCATTTTAAAACTAAAACTTTCACTACGAAGTTATAAAAGGACAGATTGGATGAAAAAAATTTGAAAAATTTAAAATCACTCAAAAAGCTTCTTAATGGCTGCGTTTTCTCCGGATCATGCTGACTGCATGAAACTTGTTTAAAAAATGCACTCAAAGAATATGTTGAATCGCAAGTTTTCCAGAAAATCCATTCCTTCAAAGCAATAATAAAAAATGTATTGGGAAAATCCGAAAATCTTCAACCGTTACACATACGATCAAACTTTTTTAACGCCCTGAGCATGAGAGATATATTGTTATTGAGCACTGTAGACAGTAAAAATTGTTTTTCAAATTCTCATTATCAGTGCTAGTGATAGTCTGTCTACACAATGTGAGTGTAATCAAATGAAGAAAGTTTTTACATCAGAATAATCAGTCCGCAGCTCTACCACATTGAAACCCAACCACCCATATACCGCCAGTCCTGAACGTGTCCAACCGTCCACCCTGAGTGATACAGAAGAAAAGTGGAGATGTCCAATAGTGAGAAAAATAGAATGATATTCCATTGTGTTGTCTGATATGCATTTTCAATTCAAGACATCTATAACTGTTTGTCGGCGGCTGCAGGACTGTAATGTCTTTCAAAGCGCATCGCATACCCAGGTCAGTTAAGTACAAGTACACTAAGAAATACTATAAGATGCTGGCGGCATTGTAAATATATAACACTGAGTACTTTTTGTTCTGTTCTTCTCTCGAAATCTAACAAAAATTCACAACTCCTCTGCTCTCCCCATTACTCATTATCCTTAATTAAAAGGCATCCCCCAAACAAACTAGAACAACTGGAGAAAATTGAAACGTACTTTTTCATGACCTCACTGCATGTTAGTGAAATTTTTTTTATATAGAGATTCCTTTGAACATGACAACAAGATCATTGATCGCTTAGTTTATTTTACTCAAGCACAAAGTCGTGTATTTTTTATTTCTCCATAAAGCGTTCTTCAAACAGAGCGAAATAGCTAAAAATGTAGGCAAATGGTAAAATTTTGCTATTGTGATTTTGTTTAAGGCATAAGGTGAGATAAGTGAACAAAAAAACCACAAATGCCTGAAGGAAAAGTAATATAATCAACTTATCAAGGCTATGATGACTGAGTCACTATTGTCACCAGGTTTTTTTATATTTTATGACAAAGTAACTTAGAAAGTTGGTAAAAATGAAAAAACTTGAATAGATAAAGCTTTTTCTATGTGTGAAAGGATAAATATGACTCTAATAGGAGGATAAGAAATGTCCCTCGTGCAAGTAGAAAGAATGGAGAGATGGTTTGGTTTTTCAAATACCACCAAAGGAAAAAAAAACAACGCATAGCGATATTAAAAATTCCCTATAAGCATAACTAAAGTATGGCAAGGGATAAACAGAAATAAAGTAAACAGAAATACTCAAATAAAAAAGTTTCAAGTTTAATAATTTGTCAAGATTGTTGAAGAAAGCAAAGAAAAGAACAGTGGAAAATATCTAAACTTACTCAGGAACAAAACAAATGCATGAATATATTACGAAGTGCGTCTTTAAGCTGGTAAGTCTTCAAATTAGTCAATTAGAGAGAGAAAAAGAGATAGAGATAGAGAGAGAGATAGATAGATAGATGGATAGATAGTTAGATAGATAGATAGATAGAGAGAGAGAGAGAGAGAGAGAGAGAGAGAGAGAGAGAGAGAGAGAGAGAGAAGACATTCAAAATGCAGACCTTCAGACTTCAACTAGTTCAAGGCGCAATGAAACATTTTTTACTGGTAGCTGTGGTCGCATAATCCGTTCATAAGGCGTATGTCAAATGTAAGAAATAAAAACTCAAAATTTTGCCGGTACCATAATTGCTGTTGAGGCATTGAACGCGTGAAAAACAAACTCGATCTGAAGCTGTAACAGCGCTGTGGACTGCGGTGAGGAGGAAGCGCTTCCTAAGCACTAGTAGAGCTGACGCAAGGATAATAGAAGGCCACTGCACCGAATGTCTGTTTATTTAAGGTGCCAAGGCAAAAAGCCAAATGGGGATAATAGGGAGAAGGGAGCCTGGGATCTGTGAGGTAAAGCTGAAGGAATGTGTCACAGACAAGCCACGAGGTAGAGCTGAGAAGCCTAAAGAAAGAAAGCGAAAAAGGTGAAGCTGGAGAAGGAGCTCAGCCTAATGATAATGTACCTAGTGACTCAGCCATGGAAACGCTTAAAATTCGTTTGAAGAGCGATGAAGAATTCATTTTAAAGGAAATAAGCCAGATTATCGGGCTTATGAAAAAGTTAGGGGAGAGAAACAGATTTGAAAGAAAAAGAAGGAAACAGGGAAAGGGAGTAAAAAAGATAAAAAAGGACGTGTCAGATAGAGAGGGAGAGAGAAAAAGAAAGAGAGAATGAAAGAAAGAAAGAAAGAAAGAGAGAGAGAGAGAGAGAGAGAGAGACAGACAGAGAGAGACAGAGACAGAGAGAGAGAGAATACACTCAAAATGCAGACCTAAATTTTTGTGTTGAATACGCGTATGTACTTCATTTAAAAAAATTACATACATACAATACAATTGCATTGTCGTTACATAGCGAATGATAGTAGCATTAGCTAATTTCTAATATGTCTTTACTTTGTAATTTTAATTACAATAAATAATAAGATTTCCCCCTGCCTTTCATCAAAACCTAATTCAGTTTTTTTGCTCACTCGACGTCTCAAACTTGTAATGCGTGAGTGATCGGACATCTGTCTCGGATATGCTAACGTGCCAGCAACTGTTCCAGGTATCAATCAGCATGTGCGCCACTAATACAGTGTAGAGAGCCTCTCACAAACACCCGTTTCTAGATCTCTATTATCGTCATTGTACAGTGTTTACATCTAGGTGGGAGAGTGGTAAGAATAAAGAAAAACTCAATACGAGATTTACAAATGAAAAAAATCACAGGACATTTTCAATGACCAGGTGTTTACATCCTGTCAAACAATTTTTTTTGGTAGTTTGTAACCAAATCTAAATCTCTTAGTAGACCACCTCTTGACCTCGACACTTTAAATAGTTAAATTCAAACAATGTCAAGGTAGCCAGTCAGTGATAATTCATGTTTGATATTAAAACCATTTACCCAAGAAAAAATACAACAAAAACAAATAGAAACAAAAAAACAAAAAAAATAATGGAAATGAATACCAGTCTCAAACTCGTTCCTGCATTCTGATTATTTTGCTCTTTCAAGTTGCGAATTGTCTTTGTAAGATTTCGGTGTTTTTTCTCTTTATTTCGTTTCATTTTTTTGATAATTTGAAGCTGTAGTTACAGTCTTTTAATTGAGAGTTCTCTTGTTTCTTTCCCAGATGCTGTTGCCATTTATTATACCTCACAACTTTTGGCCTAACCTCTTCATTGCGGTTTAAGTCTAGAAAACAGAGATGCCTTGCAGACCTAAAAATATATATTCCAAAGTCTATGGGTGTTACAAAGGGGTCGTTATGGGAGAAAAAAAAATTCGGTTCTGAAACTGCAGTGATTAAAAATTCCATATCAAAGTGAATCTGGCCATGTTTAAGATGCAGGTTTAAGATGAATTCTTTAAAATAATTGTTGTCTTAGATAGCAAGCTTTATTTCTGTTAGTAAAAATGCTGAGAAAATATTCCACAAAGCATTTCATGGCGTACTTTTGGCTGTTAAATGAAATTTTCGATGAACTTCAAAACTTTCACAGATTGAAAAAAAAAATCCTTCTTAATAGGCTCTGGTCAGCGACAAATATTTAAAATATTCCCGTAGTAGAATCCGTTAAAGAATGTGGTTTATATTTAGTGAGAACAAAAACTTACGTGGATGGTCAGTAACTATATTTATCACCGTTACATTTCCATTTCCAATCTAAGCGCTTGAACAATTCAAAGATTGCAAATTAATGCTGCAAATCTAGTCCTTAAAAACTCTAAAAGGAATCGTGTGAGCCCACTTCTTAAATATCTCCACTGGCTCCCAGTGAAAGCCAGAATTAAAGGCAAACTAGTTTTATTATGCAATAAATGAAAGGTCCCAGATTATTTGTTACCATACATACAACTTAATTTACAAGCCCCCTAGTAATCTAAGATCAATAGAAAAAATTAGTTGTAAGACTATAAGATTTGGCAAACGTGCTTTTTTCTCCTGTGCTCCCGATGTTTGGGAAATCTGTCTCAGCGGCTTAGAGAGATTGAACTAAAAAGTGCGCTAAGACGTTTCTAAAATCCCATCTGTTTCGGAAATATCTATTGAATTCATAAATTTTTCGTATTGCTCTTTTTGTGGGTAAACATGTCATTGATGGTGTATCTCTATCTCTTCTCTTATTAATTGAGCCAAGTAACGACACAATTACCGGATATTTCCCCAACTCCGAGACACTAAAAAATTGGCACGAAATTGTAAAAAGCAAAAAAAGATTTCCATGGACATATTAGCTTTACAAGATGTGCCGTAAAAGACTAATCTATGACAGCGATTTTGTTTCAAATTTTTTCCTAAGGGACCAAAATCCAACATCCCACAAAAATCTAGACTCAGCCATGATGGTCTTTACAAGAACGCCGAAATGCGCTCATAAAGACGCGATCCGCTGGTGCTGATGAAATCTCTTTTATACTATGAAAGAATATAGTGCGAAACGCAAACTCCAACGATGGTTGAGTTTATGAATGAAATTTTACGTCACGCTTTACGCGTCACCGCTAATGTAAAGTTTTAAGCTAATGTTGGTGGGAACATAACAGACTTTATGAATGAAAATGTTCACTAATGTTTATGGTCTAGATTTTGAATAAGGCTATAGGCTTGCTGGCAATGATAAACTGAAATCTAGATCTAGACTTAGGTTAAATTTTTTTCTTTGAAATGGGTGTGCTTGAATTATTGTCAAGCTTGTCAAGGGGAGGGGGATAGAGAGGCTAAAGGATAAAAGTAATAAAATATGCACATGTGACTGTCTCTTTCACATCTCCATTTTTGTCAATCTATAATAGAAAACAAAAAAGATAATGTTGGTTCTAAAACAAACATTTATATAATTTCTATAGCTATTTTAAATTTGAAAAGATAAATGCCTAGGCTAAACTTCTGTATGGCGTACGTAATCTATTTTCAATTCAGCAGCAAGGAAACATGAAAAACTGGGTGTTTTCTGAAATGTTCACTTTTTCATTGAAAAACCTCCCCTAAAAAAACCTTGGAATATAAACCTTTCTTTATGTGTGTGTTGGGCAATTGGGTTTCATACCCCTGTTTGAAAAACTGTGACAAGTACCCTTCATGAAATGTAAGTCATTCTTATCAGTTCAATTTCCTTACAATCCATGGTTCGTTTTGATTATCTTCAAACTTGTGCTTAGTGACGCATCTCTTTTTCTCTTATTTTAAATTATTTCTTAACACCAAACTTTTTGATAATTACATTTGCCATAAAACAACTAAATGAAAATAAGCCGTTCGCTGAAGAATACACATTACCTTACATTTGTAAAATACAGCTTTACTTAATTCACAAACTGCAATGGGTATTCCCCGAGCTAGAAGATCGACGTGACTGTTTACGCCTGCTAACACCTCTACTCACTAATCAATGCCACTTGTAAATTTTGACATAACTATTTTACTTTGACACTTTTAATTAATCATCTTTTTCAAGATGTCGCCTCTCTCTCAGATACTCACACACACTCTCTCTCTCTCTTCTCCTCTTCTCACCCCCCTCTCTCTCACTCTTGGCAACCGATTTAACTTCCAGCGGTCATTTCAGCTTCCTCCTTTCTTTCTATAATTAAAAAAAATTCTCCTTGAACCAAATGTACCTTATACATGTGTTATTTTTCCCTTTTAATTAACACTCATGTTCGAACTTGTTACTTTTCTCCCTCACCCTCCCAGCTTCTCATGTACTTTGTTGTAGTTGTACTAACTCTTGTAGCATTCATCAAAATTTCTTCTATTTTATTCTGAGCGTCAGCTTCATGACTTTTCATTTTTCTTGCTTCCATTTCAGCTTTCTTGTTACTCCATACATTATCACTGTTATAACACCAGTTTCTGACTCGCTCCCGCCACCCCCTCTCGCCCCATCTCCCTCTCTGTCTACTTGCAGAAGCCAGGCAGTGCGTCTAGGGTGTCACTCACCCTCCATGATCGATGGCCATAATGAGGAAAGCAGGTACCCAGGCTGCCGTGGCTGGCCGCCCGAGAAACAACGCATGATACCAGCTCGTTCCATGTCTCTATTTTTTTCTTGCGATCTCGCTAGCTTTCTCTTTGCCTGTCTCTTTCTTTCTTACACACACGCGCGCGACCTCTAGTACACACACGCTTTCCCCGCCCTATACGTTTTCCTTTTTTTTAAATTCCTCTTTATCATGTATATCTTTGTGTCTATTCGTTTCACTGAATCGTTTACTGTCATAACCCATTAATGTTCCATGAGTCTCTGGAGCTTTCATGTCTCACAATTAACCTTTTCTTTTGTGTTTGATTTGCTCTCTTGATTTTTTGTCAAGCTTTAGCTTGATTAGTTTACACTTTTTTCCTCGATTCTCTCCCTTCATCTTTCAAACCTTTCTTCCTTTTTCTAAACTCATTTTTCTCCCTTGCCTTTTATTCCTTATAACAAGTTCATACTACGTTATCTCTTTCATTCCCCTATCTTTTTAAATTCTCTTGTATGATTCATTTTATGTCATTTTTAAAACGTGCCTGTATTTTTGTTCAAATATTTTATCCCAACCCTCCCTTCTCCTCTCTCTTTCACTATCTCTCTATCTTTGTACCAACTTTGTTTTGTGAATTGTATCTTTTACAAGTTTTTAAATGATCAGAGAAATGTTTTTTTGCCCAACTCTTTGCTGATCCTTAGAGAAACCACCACAAATACACCATCTATTGTATCTATTGTATAATGAGATGACCTTTTGATTTTTATTCGACTCCTTCCCATTTCACTGCACCACTAACTAGAGAGGCAAAACTGTTAACTCATCAAAGAGTTGTGTATCGACATAAATATATCGATGCAAAAACTACGTTCAGAGACGATACTAATTTATTCATTCTGTTCTTTATTTGGAAAGAATAACGAGTATTGGGTCCAGTAATCAACAAAACGAGTTCATAAATTCAAGAATTAATTTTTATTTAACGGTTCGATAAGTTTATCAAGCTTTAGCTTTTCTTTGTCTTGTTAGCTCAACTATGATGTTATAAACAAGATGGCTTTCGATCAATAGAACTTTGTTATTTTTTGGTAATACCGTTGTGTGATATCGTGGTAATTTTTTAAATCTCAGAAATATTAAAATAAATGTTTTATAAAAGAGTGTGAAAATCCTAATCTGATCTCCCTTAAAAGTTATGATAATTATGCTATTAACCAAATCACGTATAGTGAAAGGGATAAAGATAGTCACATTTTGGTTTAGTTTTTATTGTCAAAAGAATTTTTTGGCTACGAGTTTACAACAATTCAGAGCAGTTACCAAATTTACAAACACCTCTTTTTCAAATGTTATTAGCTTAAATTTGTGTGTAAAAATCATAAAACTATATTTGTACCAACAGCATAAACAGAAACATTAACAAACCATAGTCAAACACTTTATATGTCTTGCACCCAGGGCGAATGAGTCCGAAGCTGGAGATTATTGTTTTAGAAAATGCAATCTAAAGGTCCAGCTTTTCTTCTTTTTCTCTATATATGTAAAATCAACAAAAGTTTCAACATCTTTCTACAAAATTGTGATAATTTTATAACATTTGTGACGCTTAGAAAAATGTCTTGTTCAAAAGAGTAATGACTTTGAAGGTGAAATTTGCGACTTTTGGTTAAGTCATACTGGACGCGAAACATAGTAGACAGCAAGTTGTTATCCCTTTTGCGCAATGGCAAACTTAAAACGATTTATTCAGGTCAATTTTCCTCGCAAAATTTTGTCAGTTCCACGTATAGAGAACAGTGTCTATACAGATAGCTTTGAGTGTGTTTTCTCGGAGATTTGCAGCCAACCTACCGCCGATATCCCTGTGGGAGAGTTATCTCTCCTTGCCTGCCACACCCTCTCCAGGGAGAGCACTCGCTGTCACTGTATCAGTGACGGACACTGTTTTATCTTAGTATGTACAATACCGAGTGAAAATACATGAAGCAAATATTAATATCTTTATTCATAGCTACAAAAGCTAAACGATGGACAGGTTTTTATAATAATTTTTTTTTCTTTTAAAAACATTATCCTGGTTGGTTTTTTTTTCACATCACAATTTGTAATTGACCCAAAACGTGACCCAGATGGATAAAGTTGACCAAGCGACTGAAGCATAATGCAATGCGTTTGTCTAAGAATTTTGGGCCTTTAGTATTATTGAGCATACAATATATTTCATTTTGAAAGACTCTTTTGACACTAAACAGCCAATGCATAGAGTTATTGTGGTATATTTCTTTGCGGTCAATATTTTCCTTTTTAAAGCTAACTACATTAAAACTGAAATATATTACCCACCAGTAAATTTACACCAGTTTTGACGAACATGTCCATGACACCGTCAACGGCGATGCCGAATGTTTTTTTTTAATTTTTTACCTGACCCAATACATTAATATTGATATCTCTTTCTGTATTTTTTTTCACTCAAGTCGTAAAATTTTGAATAGTTTTATTCAAATGGACACTTACCAACGTCCACATTTATTAAAGGAAAGCTTTAAATAACTATGGCAAGTTCCTTTTTTCAGGGAGTTTGGTGAGCTGATCTCCTTGCGAACAGAAAACTTGTTCTTTGCGAACAGAAAACTTGTTCTTTGCGAACAGAAGACTTGTTCTTTTCCAATACATTGAATAGTGTAAGCAGAAGCAGCAAGAACCACTTGAAAAGTTGGCACTTATGAATAAATCTGGTTCGTCCGCCCTTTTTGTGACTAGGTAATGGTAATTTTAGAGAAGTAATAAACCGAATATTAAGCATTAGTCCTAGTAACGAGTTCTAATGTTGGATAATGAGATAATTGCTTTGTCTTTTGTCAAAAATTTGAGTTTAACCTCAATCAAACTTGATTCTGCTTGTGCTCAAATTCCCGACAGGCCTAGATCTAGGTCTAGTCTATGGCGGACGAGAACAGACTCCTTTGTGAATGCCGAAAAGCGAACTTGAAAATTCGCTGTTCTCTATCTAATTCTCTTTCTGAGTAGTTTACATAAGTCCCAAGAAGCGTGAGATTTGTTGTATGCTTTTGATTAACTTGGCATTGAGTAAGACGATATAGCAGAAATTTGTGCGGAGTGCTGCTCACAAGCCAAGTGGAAATACAATCAAGTAAGCGCCAAGATTCCCCTTGGTGTGAGCGTCCGTGCTGTATGGCTGCGCAACGGAAATGTCAAATCACCGTCAACTGACCCTCTGATGACCAATAAGGACCCCCGGAGACTCTCACGCCACACACTGAAGTGGCATGTTTTGGGATGTTTTCATTTTCTTATGGGTTCCTTGGTAAAGTCTGCTTGTTTTCGGTTTTGACTAATAATACGTTAATCTGCTTGCATAAATAACAGCAGCAAGCAATTAGTTTCCTAACAAATTTTGGCAATTGTAAGAATACTAAGGTTTCCTAAAACTTTGTCAGTATCTCAGAGTTGTGACGAGTTTACTTATTATACCAAAGAAGAACCAATATGAGAATAAAACATCAGTCAAGGAATAGAAAACATTGTTTTCTTTGAGTAGGACTAAGCCACCGTTTTTAAACAAGGTCAGCCAATACAAATTCTCAAAATTTGCAACGATTGTTTAGTGGTGAGAGGGGTTTTTTTTTGGTTTCTAAGTTATCTTGAAAAAAAACCTTTTTTGATTTTGACCATAAAGTGTGTTACTTCGGTCCTAACAATAATTGACAAAAAATTCCTATTGCCTTGCACCTTAAAGAAAATCAAACATTCATACGCAACGTTGCTTTTTGTGTAAAAACTTTTCCGATACTCAAATTATAGCCACATAATGAAGTATGATAAATTCTTACTCTTAAGCTGAGGGAATATTCCTTTTTTAATAAGATTTGGTAACTTCTAAATTGGAAAATTTTATTGAAATTATTAATCTCTGAGACGAACACAAAATTAATACACCTCCTCCCCCCCCCTCCCCCAAAAAAAATTAAACACACATTATATATTATTTGAAAAGATGCTATGTTTCTTAATCATGTAGTTTTGTTAACCAACTATTTTGCCAGATTATACCTGTGTACTGACACTAATCGTTATTCTATTTTAATGCATTACCCCCTTTACTTTCAATAATTGCCACTAGTAAAAAAACAAATCACCTAGAGTTAAAATATTTTTCATGTGCTATAGTTATATTCTTATTTAATGAAAAAACGAAGCGAGCTAATTTTATTTTTAAAAATCCATATTGTGATTATAGATTCTACTATAAAAAACAATTCTGTTTTGGGCTGTTGGCGAAAATTTTAAAGCAGATTTTGTAGATGTGAAAGAACTTGCAGAAAAAAAGGTACGGGAAAGAGAAAAGCGAAGTTTCGTGCAACTCTGACTCCCCCACACACGCATTACCTAATAGATTTCCCAGAGCTGAGCTAGCGGAAGTCACAGTAGACAAGCTAGTGGAACATGCGCAAAGCGCAACGGGACGCGGTCAGCCGGAAAAGGATGGGAATGTTTCCGCGCATGCCCGCTGATTGTTAGTGGATTATTTTTGTTTGTGTCAGTGATTGTTACCAGGGAAACCACCCTGGGTGTAATTATGTTTACATACATACAATGAGAACACGGTATAGAGAGAAACAGAGAGAGTTAAAAAGAGGCACTGGGAGTCAGAGGAGGAGGAATACAGAGAGAGAGGGGAGAGAGAGAGAGAGAGAGAGAGAGAAAGAGAGAGAGAGAGAGAGAGAGAGAGAGAGAGAGAGAGATCCATACTTACAGTACACGGACACATGCAGGGATGAATATATTTAATCCATTTTTGCATCAATTACTTTCGCCCATTTTGAACAGTACTTCACTTTATTCAAATAATAATTGAGTTTTATTTGTGAATGATATAGGAGCTTGGTATAAATAATTCAACATTAAAACGGTATCATATTTAAAAGCTTCAAAACATAGTACAGGTAACATTGAAAATGCACTTTACACCTAATTCAATGATGTTCACCATTTGCTAGCTGACCATTCTTCATAATTTAAAGCTTCCAACGGTGATAACTTTAATCATCATCAGCATATCCATAATTTACTTCAATATCGTTATTATCGTCTCCCTCCTCTCCTCCTCACCATCATCACCCTCCTCCTCACCATCA
>BMAT01012092.1:193213-205677 GCA_019649035.1 Elysia marginata | reverse complement strand
TATGCCCAGCTAGAAGAGTCTGGATCTATATCCAGCTAGACAATCTGGACCTATGTTCAGCTAGACAATCTGGACCTATCTCTAGTTAGACAATCTATGCCCGATTATCGCCCAAAGGTGCAGATTTCGGAAGAATTTCCCTAGAGGGGTACCACCCTATTCTAAGTCTAAATTTCATATTAACCAATTCTGATATTTTAGGAAGTAGATGTTCTTAACAATGAAATGCATTATTTTAGTTATAACAAGCATTATTGACGAAATGAATAGTAATTATAAATGTCAAGAGCAACTTTTAATAATAAATAGTGGCACCCTCAATGTGGAAATCCTGCCCAGATGTCTGTAATCTGTAATCTGTAATAAGTGTCTTGTGCAGCGCCCAAATCTACAGAGGAATCCGCCATGCTCTAAGGCGCTTTGGAAAATGATGAATAAGAAAATGTTCCCAAGGAAAAGGGAACGAAATGTCACTCTACTTGCCAACCTTGATAAGTTGAGGCTAAGCCTGGCCCCACGAAATTCACGCGTAGGCCTATGGGGCCAATTTTTTTCTTTCTCTTTTAGCGAGTGCTGCGTGTGATGTTTGAAACGAATTTTAAATTAGCCCTTAATCTGGACTTTTTACAAACTTCTTAATGCGCACTTGAAGTCATTGCTTGATTAAGACGTTTCTTCTTCAGGTTTCTCTCTTTCTTGCTTTCTATCTCTTTTGGTCTGCGCCTTTTCCTCCCTCAGTTCTATTTTTGGTAAAATTGCACTCTAACACCCATTCTCGGCATGAAATGAAGGCATAATATCTAGAGTTAAGTCCCTTTAAAGAAAAGCTACATTAAAAACCTCACCCCCCCCCTCCTAGACATAGGGTGCATGTTGGAGGCGCCAGCATGGCGAGAGAATGAGACAAACCGGACTATGTGAAAGCACACGTAACCACAATAGGGTCACCTGGCCAGCCTTTAATCGTTGAATCTCTAAAACTATCAATTCGCAGTAATTATAACTTACAGTTTCGTATTTAGCACAGCAAAATTGACCAGAAAAACTTCTTATGCCTGGGTGAGAGTTGGGTGTTAGGGTGTAATAATACCATTATTTTTCCATGGAGGCAAATTATAAAAAAAGAGTATTGTATTCACAGATCCACTTAAAATGAATCAGTCGTCGTAGGGACAAGAGTGAAAACTGTATAATGTACAAGGAGTGCGAAAATCCTTCGAGGCAGGCCACTCAAGACCCTCATTGATCACCACCACAACATTTTGTTTAGTCAAATGAAAGACGAATTCGGGGGAGTCCTAAACGGTTTAAATACTAGGCCAACCAGCCCAAATGTATTGAGTTATAACATCATCAATCTTAAAAAAAAATGGTTTTTTTTTAGTTAAAGACTGGCCAGGTGACCTAAAACGTTGTTAGTGTGCTTTCACATAGTCCGCTTTGACTCATTTTCTCGCCATGCTGGCCCCTCCAACATGCACCTTTATCTAGGAGGGGCGGGGGTTGGGGTTTGTTTAAAAAGTTTTTGTAGCAAGACTTCAAAATATTTCTTCACCAAGCTGAATAAGACATGTTTTGTAATTGGACACCGCCAGATTAGCGACAGGACATAATTATCCATCCTAATTATAAATATATAGAACTTCACATTTTCCCGCCCTAACATGAGTCTAGAATGAGTACCCATCCATGGGCTGTGAAAGGTCTTTATATTATAATTGAAGTGCTGTAGATAATGCTACTGTGTTAAGAAAACAACCACCACAACCATCAATTGTTTCATCATTACTGCCTTTATTGTCGTGGTCATCATAATATACCTCATAATCTTTCTCAATACCGTCATCTTTTTCACATAATCACGAATACGTTTGTCTACATCGCTGTTGTCATATTTTTTTCACATCTGTTTCATGCTTTTGTTAGGATCTAGGACTGAAGTCATTGTTTTGCGTACATTTTGTCAAAACTTGGACTATATAATAATGTTCGCATGGACAGCTTTTTAAGTCATCAACTAACGGCCATCAATATGCCTTCCAAAACAGGTTCTCACCTGACATGCACGTCAGTTCACCGACCAGGCACCACCAATTGGAGATACCGGCTCTGTGGCCTAGCGGTAAGACACTCGCTCAGAGATGGGAGGTGCATGGTTCGATCCCCGGAAGAGTCAAACCACGGACTTTAAAACTGGTATTAGCAAATGATCCACCAGTATCTGGCATTATGGATTTAGTGCTAAGTCTGGTTGGCCCGGTGTCAGAATAATGTGACTGGGTGCGGTGTAGGCAAGCGCTCCTTACATCACAGTGTGGCACCACGCTTTCAATTGTCCACAGCGATGTCTCTGATATTACCTCGAAGTTGACTTGGACGTTGAAATTCAATCGACCAACCAACCACCAGCTGCAGATGCTTCCAGGCCACAAAGAAAGTCTGGGATGAACGGATCAGACTTTTCAGCTGCTGAAGTTTGCAGTGTCTGCAGTTGGAAAGCTAAGTTTTCTGTTTTGTTTTGCTCGCTTGTGTTTATTTACTATGTTGATTTAGGTTTTTATACTAAATTATCTGTTAAGGGATTTGGTTATTTATGTGTCGCACCTAGAAGAATCTTAAATCTTGTTTACAAGAGCAGCAAAATCAATGACGATGACAACCACAAAAAGAAAGTAAAAAAAAATACGACAGCTGCAAAATGAGTCACATGTCCACGTACTTATCCCTAAAAACTGTTAAATACATAACTTCTTTGAAACAAAATAATTTTAAATAGGGGTTGAGTCAACCATGCAGTGAAAACGTTATAGTCAAGAGGAAATTGCTCACAAAATAATTACACATGTGACTACATTGCTTACACAATCTGCTCTCAAGGGTGTGGTATGAACATGGCTCTTCTTCCTCACTTTGAACAAAGAACATGTTCGAACACAGAATGCATGCAGTAAAAACTTTACCTGGTCTAAAACACACCATAGCCATGAATAACTTGCTCACAAAATTATTACACGTTTTACTACATTGCTTACACAATCTGCTCTCTAATGTATGATATGGATTTGGTCACTCTTCCCCACTCAACGCAAACAAAAACTCCCAGCACAAAATTCACAAAAATACCTGCAGTAAAAAGTTACCCAGTCTATTTATTAATTTGCGCTATGTTTAAAAACAGCATGCCATTGTTGGAGTATTTGAAAATTCTTTTAAAATTGGAAATTTGTGCTGTGCCTTCCCAATTTCTTTAACATTAAACAGGCAAGTGACACTTACCCATATGGGTTTAATAGTGACCTTTAAATGTACTGGTCTGCTGGGGCATTAGTGGTGCTGCTCTGTAGCGACACAGTTACGCTGAGTATCGAAGACGAATTTCCTGACAAGGATCAATATAGTGTATAATACAGAACCACGTTTCGACAGAGTTGTTTTTTGCTTGTCTTTTGCTTGTCTTTTGCTTGTCTTTTTTACCGTCAAATCCACCCTTTAGCCCAATGTTTTCACTTTCCATAATAAACATTTCATAAGTATTTTCTTTTAGTTCTATTCCTATAGATCAACCTTTATACATGTTATTGAGATCCACCATTCTTTCTTTCCATTCCCCTTTTCTTTAAAGCAGTCAGTCTTATCTGTTTAGATGGAAATGTTTTTTATGCCCAATATTTACAACACTCTTACCAATTTCTACCATGCATGAACATCTTTTTGGTTGCTTTTAGTTTCAGTTCTTTTCAATGTCCAACTGCATTTCGTTTGTAACAATCGTTGCTTGTCACTAGTTGCTTATACATGCTGGGTCTTTGGCACGTCGGAGAATGGACTTTCCTACCCCTTTACACTATTTACGAAAAATAAAACTAATCTTTTCTCGGATCTTTTCTACTATACGTGCCCCTTGTTTTATTGGGTGCTATTGTTAGTCTACGCTCTTTTCATGTGGCCCTTGTTTTTATAGGCTGCAACTATTAATTTTTAAGATGTTCTTTGAAACCTGGAAATTTTTGTGTGTTCCCGTTTTCTCTCTTACATGTGCCCAAGTCTACTGCGCTTTAAACACTATGCTCACAAACATCTGGTATTAACTTAACCCTTCCTTCGCACTCACACACACACACAGAAAATGTTTACAGAAAAAAAAATTTATGCAGAATCTGTCTTGCAATTCTGGTCCTTGTATCAAAGGCTGCCATTGTGAGAGTATTTGAAAATGCCAGGAAAATAAAAGTTTGTGTTTTACCATCTTTATATCTCTTCTATACATCTTAGGCAAAAGACACTTGCCCACAGAATCATTACACGTTTTGCTGCAAAAATCATAATATGGCTTGCCCAAGTTTACTGTGCTTACAGACTCTGCTTCTAAGCATTTCGGTAAGTATTTAACCCTTCCTTTCCAATCACCACACAGAAAACGCTTAAAGATAATCTCATCGAAAATGCTTCTTACTTACTATAAAGCTTGGTTTTTTTAAAGTAAATTTGCTGCATGGACACCTTGATCATAGCTTTCTAGTTATTTCTTGTTGTAATACAGATTTGTCTGTTTTCTCGTCTTGTTAGTGATGATAAAATAGGCTACTCTTGGTCTTTCTCTGCATCCCCTACCAAAAATTTTTTATTTTCTTTCATAAATGTGCATTGGTTTCAGCAAAAATTTTTTTCCAAAGCTTTTTTTGTCTGGTGATGTTGAAGCTATCTTCGGACTTATAGGTTCATGGCAATCGCTATATTTCTTTTTTTTTCTTTCCAAATTAATATATTGAGGAGACGTTTTTGAGAGGCTGCGACGCAGAGAGGTTAGCGCGTCGGACTCGAGATCTAAAGGTCACGGGTTCGATTTCCGACCATGCTATGTAGCAATTGCCTTGGGAACGTAATTTACCCTATCTTTCCCTAGTCCACCCACGTGTAAAATGGGTACGCAGCTACAGGCATTTCTTAAAATTGAGATAAGCGCCTGCAACACCCTGCATATGGGTTAAAAGTGGCCTTCAAATGTACTGGTCTGCTGGGGAATTAGTGGTGCTGCTCTGTGGGGACACAATTACGCTGAGTAACGAAGACAAATTTCCCGAAAAGGATTAATATAGTGTATAACATAGAACCACGTTTCGACAGAGTTGTCTTTTGCTTGTTCTTTTTACTGTCAAGTCCACCCTTTAGACCTATTTTTTACCCTCCATAATAAGCATTTCATAAGTTTTTTTCAGTTCTATTCCTATAGATCTATCTCTCTAGATGTGATTGATATCCAGCATTTTTTTCTTTCTTTTCATTCCCTTTTCTTCGAAACAGTCAGTCTTATCTGTTTGGGTGAAATTTAGATAATTTTCTTTATTTTATCCTCAATATTTAGAACACTCTTGCCAATTTCTTCCATGTGTGAACGTCACTTTTGTTGCGTTTAATTTCAGTTCTTTTCATTGTCTTACTACATTTAGTTTAAGACAATCGTTGCTTGTCACTGGTTGCTTATACATGCTGTGTCCTGGCCATGTCGGAGATTTGACTTTCCTACCCATTTCCACTGTTTACGAAAAACTCTAAAATAATTTTCCTAGGCTTTTTTCTACCATACGTGCCCCTTGTTTTATTCGATGCCATTGTTTGTGTAGGCTTTTTTCTACCATATGTGCCCCTTGTTTTATAGGGTGCCATTGTTTGTCTACGCTCTTTTCTACCATATGTGGCCCTTGTTTTAAAGGCTGCAATTATTAATTTTTAAGAAGTTCTTTGAAACCTGGATATTTTTGTGTGTTCCCGGTTTCTCTCTTACATGTGCCCAAGTCTACTGCGCTTTAAACACTATGCTCACAAACATCTGTTATTAACTTAACCCTTCCTTCCCCACTTACACACAGAGAAAATGTTTACAGAAAAAAAAGTTATGCACAATCTTTCTTCCACTTCTGGTCCTTGTATCAAAGGCTGCCATTGTAGGAGTATTTGAAAATGTCAGGAACATAAAAGTTTGTGTTTTACCTTCTTTATATCTCTTCTATACATCTTAGGCAAAAGACACTTGCCCACAGAATCATTACACGTTTTACTACAAAAAACATTGTGCTTGCCCAAGTTTACTGTGCTTACACACTCTACTTCTAAGTATTTCGGTATATGTACTTAACCCTTCCTTTCCAATCACCACACAGGAAGTGCTGGAAGATACTTACTTACTCTTACTCTCTGTGCCGTCCCTGTTCCAGGGGTTGACTAGAAACGGATTTCCACTTTGCTCTGTCCTGGGCCTCCACAGTGCATTGGTGTATATCTTTCCCTGTCCATTCTGTAATGTCGTCGATCCACCGTCTTCTCTGTCTCCCCCTGGGTCTGCTGCCTTCTATCCTGCCCTCCAAAACATCTTTCAGGAAACTGGCATGCCTTTTAATATTCCCAAAATATTTTATTTTTCTTGTTTTTATGGTGTTAACTAGCTCTCTTCTTGTGCCCAAATGTTCGCATACTTCTTGATTCGTTTTCTTGTCTTTCCAGCTGATCTTGGCCAGACGTCTATAGATCTAGATTTCAAATGCCTCCAATTTCCTTAATTTTGATTGTGGGAGGGTCCATGTATCTGCACCATATAGAAGTATTGAGTAGATGTAGCAGTTGACAAGTTGTTTTGCAATTTTATTTCTTTGGACATAAATATTATGAAAGATAATGTTATCGAAAATGCTTCTTACTTACTACTGAGCTTGTTTTTTTAAAAGTTTTGATGCTGCATGGACGCCTTTATCACAGCTTCCTAGTTATCTCTTGTTGCAGTTGCCTTGGGAAAGCAATTTACCCTAACTTTCCTCAGTCCACCCACCTGTAAAATGGGTATCCAGCTACAGGCCATTCATGAATTTGTAATATGCGCCTGCAACACCCTGCATATGGTTTTAAAAAGGCTTTAAATTTACTGGTCTGGTGTGGCATTAGTGGCGCTGTGCTTGTGGCGACACAGTTACGCTGAGTAACGAAGCCTAATTTCCCGAAAGGGATCAATAAAGTGTATAAACATAAAAAAATAAATAATAATAATAAGAATAAGAATAAAAATAAATAAATTAAAAAAAAAGCCAGGGCACGTGCTAGATACGTGATTGTGAATAAGCAAGAATAAAAGATGTCATGACAAAGATATGTCTCACCTCTATGAAATCAGTGTGGAAATAAATCCGGAAAATTAAAGGAAAGACTTCAACACCGAAGTCTAACCTGAAAAAAGACAACCAACTTATTACAAACTCAAAAGAAAGTGCAATCTTTTCGCTCAAACTTTTTCCAAAAATTTGTCCTCTGAAAACTATCCCAGACACTTCCAAAAAAATTAAAACTGCCAAAGAAAAAGCAGTTTTGGACTTCTCCTTAGATAATACGGGACCCTACAACAAACCATTCCTGACGTCAGAGTTATAAGATGCTTAAAAAAAATCTAATGAAACCGCAGCAGGTCCAGACGGTATGTATCAATTCCTGACACTTCTCCCTTGTAAGTGCCTTGACATTGTATTGAAAATTTTAAATGACATATGGTCATCCGGCATAACCCCCCCTTCCTGGAAAGAAGCCAACATTATACCCATCCCCAAACCCAATCGTGATCCTTCTGACATCCTAACAATTAAAGACCAATAGCTCTCACGAGCTGTTTGTGCAAAACTTTGGAACGAATGGTAAATGACCGCTAGGTGTGGGTTCTTGGATCGCAAATTTTAATTTCCAAGAATCAGTGTGGCTTTAGAAAAGACCATAGCACTCTAGATCATTTGATACTCTTTGAGAGTGGTATTTGTGAGGCTTATGCTCGCAAAAGGCAAATCCTAGCTGTATTTTTTTATCTGGAGAAGGCATATGATACCATATGGAAACATGGGATCCTGATGGATCTTCATGACAGTAATTTTAGAGGAAGACTACAAACTTTTATTGGAAATTTCTTAAGTGATCGTCACTTTCGAGTGAAAAGTGATGATCAGCTATCTGATCACTACATCAAAGAAAAGCGAGTGCCACAGGGTAGTATTCTCTCCCCAATGCTTTTCAACCTTAAAATAAAAAAAAACATCATGAAATCAGTGTCAAACAAAGCAAATGCATCCTTATTCGTAGACTTTGCCCTATATATCGAGGGGAAACACCTGAAACACGTCGAACTTACTATGCAACTGTAAGTTAATAAAATATATATGTTCTTGTTTTAACTAGAAGCCTATAGGTTTGCAATACCTATTACTTTTTGGGTCTTTGTGTATTTGGTAGGTGTCATCAAAGCATCCTATATGTGTGTTTTTATCTTGTGAGGTCATGTTGAAGAATTTGTTGAAATTTTTCAATGATCAATTTGATATTTAGGCATCAAATGACCATTTAAACAATCTGTTACAGAATCAGTATGCCTAAACACACTTCAATTTTTTGCGTTAAAAACAAAAGAAACAACTAGAAAGAAAAAGAAATGCTATGTCAGAGTTAATATCGTAGCTTTTCTCAAACCACTAAGGACTGACTAAAGTTTCTGGTAATTTTAAAGACATCAAAGAATCTAATTTGCGTCATCATTGTATTAAACTGGCAATGCTTCTTCTTCTTCAGGTGCCATGCCGGCTGGCGTGGGCGATCAGGGACCTCCAACCAACTCTACAGCTCATCTTTCTGATCATCTCGGATGGTTTCTTAATATTCATCCAGTCCGCCAGGCTGTCCAACATCTTTTCTCTTGGTCTTCCTCTGCCTCTCTTTCCATCAAACTTTCCTGTTGTCATCAAAATTTAATGTTCTAGTTGGTTTCTTCTTATGACATGACCAACAAATTTTGCCTGTCTTTTCCGTATTTTGGTCATTAATTGTCCTGTGGTTTGTGCTTCTGTTAAGATTTCTTCATTTCTTCAAATGCTGGTTTTAGAGATTTTCTCTTTAACTTATTGCACATTATAATTACTGGTATGATGAGGCTTGGCCATGTTCCTTGTTTTAAGTTATACCATGACAAACCTGTCCAAGTTCTAGTTATAGGAAGAGATCGGCGGTAATCACCTTATGTGTTTAGGGTATAATAGCTATTGATTCCAGACCTGAACATCATTTGGCTACCAACAATAGAGCCAGTGCATATATATGACTGTTTCCAACGTCACGCGGCCCATTTTGTCTCGTCTGGAAGGTACAACCGGTTAGTTGGTTGATAAAATCGCATTTTATAAGAGTTAATTATTGGTTTAAGACCCTCCTCCCCCTTCACACACTTTTGTGTACACTAAACTGCATAGGTAACAATAATGATTTAGAATTCCATATGAATTTTGAGCCCCAGACTATCGTGATGTCATCAGTGTTGGTTTATTCTTTGAAAATGGAATAAAATTATATTATATGCAGTTGCAGTAAAGATCTCGTACTTTCAACACAGTTCTGACAATACAAATGTGCTACTGTTTGGTTTGTATTGTTGTGAAATTCTTCCTTGGCTAGAAGTATCTGAAATGATATTTGAACAAAGTGTAAACAGTTTTAATGATACAAAGATGTATAGTAACCAATGCTTTCTTCTTAAAAACTAAACATCAGAGCTAGTGATCTAGTCTTATAGGCTGCTAAGTACGCCTTTTTTTAAAAAGTATAGCATAGATACATCATATAGTTTATAAATAAAACTATCTCGAAAGAGTCTTTCAAAATGGTGCGTTTCACAAGTTATGCAAGCTATGAGTTTGCCACATCGACAACATCTTTTAATATTGGAAGCCTAGACGGAATTGAAAAACCTTTGCAACTCTATTGCTTCACCATTTTATGTACAACATTTCGAAACGTTTTATTACGTGCTAAAGCTACAACTTGTCCACATATTGTTGTCGTTGTGAAGTGTCTTTTTAGTGACATGCGGATACCTCTTGAGCTAAATCTGGTGTGGAGCCAGGCCTGTAATCTGGCCCAGTGCATGACGTGGCCACACGACACTCGATACTAGGCTGAGGCAGGAACGGGCCAACCTAGAGGCAGCTACGTCATTCCTATGGCAGGAAATCATTGAAGTCGGGCTTGGAGAATGTTGTAGACACTGGCGACGTCTTGTATAGTGTGACGTGTTCAGATGAGGAAAAATGGAACCGAAACGTAGAGGAATACAAAAGTTTTGCGGGTGAATGCTGCTATTTTGGTGTCTTTAGAGAACAGGGTAAAATGATAAAAAACGAGTCGAAATGACTTTTTAAGATAACAAATGGAGAAAATTTAGCCTACACCAGAGTCAACATGGCTCTATTTATAGGTAAATACGTTAAGAACAGGTACTGGCCGCTGGATGGTGAAAAAGGCGCTATGATCGAAACCATACATGGACACAAAAAGCTTGTCACACCTTAACAGTTGTAGCGTCAATCATATGTAAACCTCGTTGCTACCGATGAAGCAAGCGAACTTTAAAAATGTGTTTAACAAGAAGTTTACCAAACCCTGTTAGTGATATTTTTACTGTGTGTGCAACGTAAAAACACGTTCTTTAAAGTTAGAATTAAATTTTTTAGTAAAAAAAAACAAACTATTTTACATAATTACTTTCGTAAGCCGAGAAAAGGACAGTAAGAAGAATGAAAACATAGGCTGTGGCTTATGAAACTTAAGATAAAGTACCGCTACTAGACTTGTATTTGAACTCTTTCAACACGAACTTTCTGTTTATGATGAATTCGGCGACCTTTCAAAGCGATATTGTTACACGATTACATTTAATATAATCTCTGTTTAGGAAATTCTAGATTTGGTCTCGAACAAGACAAGTCTACAAGCTCCAACCTCGTTTCTATCTGAAAAAAAAAGGAACTGTTCGCTGAGAATAGCCTTTGTATGTTTTTCTACTTTTTTCATATTACAAATTCGCCATTATACTATCGTAATATTGTATTTCTAAATACGAACATTAGGTTTCAGTAAAATAAATAACCGAGAAAAAAAGCGCTCACTTCATAAAAAAATTAGATTCTCCTTTTACATTGCCCCAAGGGTCGTACACAAGGAAGCTATTTAAACATTGGAAACCACAGCCTGCAGAACAAAGAAAGGATTGCAAAAATCTGTTCAAACTGCTTTTAATGAAGCGTTATTGTCTGCCTGCGGTTCACGCATGGCATTTACGGTTCCTTTCAAGTATGAATAAAGGGACGTGATCAAAGTGCATTATATTTGCTAGTGTTGTTATTTTGGCTTATTTAATTTACTTTTCGAAGATCTTAATTAGGTCGTCGTCCGCTCTCATCATTTGTAATAAAAAGGAAACCATCAAACACGAAATGTAACAAGTTGTAATTATTTCAAAGCAGCAAAATAATTATTATACAGAGGGACAATCCTCAAGTAAATAAATACTAAAACCGTTACGCTATTACAAAGGTTTTGTAACTCATTCAGAATTTCATGAACATTCCTCAGACGGTTTTTCTACTTTGTAATTATCTTTACACAAATGATTATATTACGTGTATATCAATATTATTGCAACAAGTGCATACTCTCTATTTTTAAAAAAATGTTCTGCTGAGTTACCCGCCCTCCCGTTCATGGCGATAAAGGGGGTTTCATATCTGTCGAACTTTTGACCACCAAGATGGCGTTTTAGAAATGGAAGAGATTGAACTCAGGCATGTTGTGGAGGGGGAAGACTGCGGCGTGTAGCGTCGTATCTCCTGACCAAGACGCCGAAACCAGCCATGCAGTCTGCGTGGTTATATCATGCACAAGAATGTCCTTATTTAAATTCCTTCACCATGTGCTTTTTAAGATATGTGTAAGATTACCTTTGGCTTATAATTATTTTCTTTTAAATCTAGACTAAGAAAGAACAAAAACAAATTAAAGTTTCTAGGGTGGTAGCTATCCTCTTGTCTTTAATTTGCCCCCTCCCTCCCTATTATTCGCTCATCAATGCAATTGAATGAACTCCTGTTTTCATTAAGGTTTGCCTGTACGTAACTCATCCTCAAGGCTAGTGTGACCTATTTTTTTTTTTGAAAAATGCAACGAAGATAAACTGCTTACCTAACCTTTTGTCCCTCGGATGACAGGGACGCGAGGGTCAATAGGTCAGGTCAAGGCTTAGTGTTTCTCACCATAAATACACAATGACTTTCTATCAACTTCACTTGGTTTTCTTCTATTGTCGGATGACATCTAACGACTCTACTTACCGCAATTTTGGCCAATTTGTTATGGATCTCGTCTTTTGTCAACATAAGACTCGTTACACGCAAATTCCTACCCGCAGATTTGCATTGAACGAACTTCAAAGCGGAGCTAGAAGCGATCAAGGAGACACGCAAGCTGATGAAAGAGGAAGCTACAGACCGGCCAATAGCCAATGACATAATACTCAGCAATTCCTAGCCTATCCTACTAATGACATGATACTCAGCAATTCCTAGCCTGTCCGGGGGCCTTGATAGCTCAGTTGGTAGTGGCTTCGCTCCGTGGCCAAG
>BMAT01012092.1:144284-157254 GCA_019649035.1 Elysia marginata | reverse complement strand
TTGAGTTGTCTGTATTGATTTCCTATCTCTAGGGTGAGATCTCATAATTCGTCCGCTAATATCTCGATGTATTTTTAAAAGATTAATGTGGATCGGTTCATTTTTATATAGACTAGTAAAGAAAAAAAAAGATGAAGGGGCTTTTGAATCAATAAAAAGATGATGCGTCAGATCTAGACATCCGTTCTACTCTTTTTATAAGACAGCAAGTATCGGGCGCTTTCTTGCACATTTGCAGTCCTAAAAATGTTCGAAAATCTGACCAATTTGGTTGAAGTAATCAATTCAAAAATTAAAACTTACCTTTTCTTCAGAAGTGAAAACATTGAACTGTAACAAAGACAGATGAATAGAAAGGTATATGCGAAGAAATAATTATACATAACAAAGAAAATGACAGAAAGAGATCGATTGAAAATGTTGTGAAAATATAAGGGCAGGATATAATGAAAATCTTATGGATCCCATAACCGAAAAAAAGAGAAACATTATCAGTTAAACTTGCTTACTTTCTCTTTCAACCTTCAGAAACATAAGCGAGAGAGAAGATGTTGCCCTCCATACCGACCTTCAGCTAATAATTCTTCCGCGTTGGTACCAGTGAATTTGTCGTTTCGAATGCTTCATACAGTTCTTTCTCATGGGTGTGGTTGTATTCTGTGTACATTCCAAACTCAAGCATGTTGCAGGTACCGCAAAATTTCTTTTTAAGATTAATTTGTCCACATTTTTTGCATAGATCTGTTTATTACAAATTTTTTTTTGTTGAGAACGTGACTCAATAATCGGGTTTTTGGTTTTCATCCCAAATATGTTGAAGGGATTTTCTCTTCGTCCTAGCATTCGACTTCATAAACTTAAAATGACATTATATAAAAGCTTATGTTTTCCACCTGGCTATTGACCACATTTTTTCTGTTTAGTGCTTAGTTTGATTAAGACTGCACCATTCGCTCTCCAGACCAACATTTAAACACCCGCTAAGCTATCTTCCATGATGGTTACAGTGCTTCCTAATGCATGTTTATTTGTTTATCACACTCTTGTATGTTTGCACACTGTATTCATGTTGATGTTTTATACTTTAGGTTTTTTTATCACCTTTATCTATTCTTTTATTCTTAAAGATTCCGAATTCGATGTCTTGTTCCCTGAAGCATATTTTTGTTCTACTGTTCATTTATAAAAAAAAATTTGATTAGACATATTAATATCATCATTCTGCAGTTATAATCAAAGAGACACAGTGACTGTTTTAGTCAGTAGAAATGCAAAACAGAATATTATATTGATTTTTCGCCAGAACATCTTAAAATCTTGGCACTCCTGGGTGTAACCAAAACATTTGATAGACTAGTTGGGTAAAGACTAGAGCTTCATTGATACGCACCGATAGTAAACATTATGGACAACTTCATCTACTTTTTCCCTCTGTGATATTCGTAAAAGACAGCAATGTCAAGTTAAATTTGTAATTATAATATCGTCCGAGGCAAGATAGTTTTTAAGTGCTTGATATTAATACAACTTCTGTCCCCCCCCTCTTTTTTTTAAGGATCAGTAAAGCTGTAAATAATTTTTTTAAACATTTACGGTTAGCTATTATTAAAGAGACTCGGTTACTTTATCACTAATCTTTTATGATTACTGCTTATAGTGATTTGCATTAGGATTAATGTTTTTCTTTTTTTAACATAATTTTTTTTCTCCTACCGTGTAGCGTGCATGTGTAGGGGGCCAGCTTATGCGCTGACGGTTAGCTTGGCCATAGGGATAACAATAATGACTGAACGGACAGTGACCAAACTATCACAAAACAGAAGAGCCTGGATTAAATAAAGTGACTCATTGAGCTTCTGCCACTCAAAACATGATACAACAACACTCGAATATTTATTGGTGAGGGGCCTAGGCCCGTCGATGATGTTGGGTTTTTAACCCCGGCCACCTTACGAGGTTGTAGTGGGAAGTTAATGCTGTTTTTGTAGTTCCTGAGGAATCCATCAAGCTAGATACAGTGACCATGCAGTTTGGCAAACTATTCCACGTATTTGTTTAAACCAAAGAAGTTTAATGCGGAAGGCATATTTAGTGAATTTGTCAAAGCGGCCTCTTGTTCTTGCTTCACAATTGATCTTCCACTTTGACATTATATAGTCCGTTAGTGAGCTTATAGGCCTCTATATGATCACCTCTAAGTCGCCGGTACAGGAGATTTGGAACGTCAAGAGTTTTCAGTTTATCTTCTCAACAGAAGTTTGCTATGCATGGAAGCTGTTTAGTGACCCTACGTTGTACATTTCCTACTATTAAGGCATCGGACTTGTTTATTGGCGACCAAATTCTATTACCATCTTCGAGGTGCGGTCTAGCTAGAATATTGTACAAAGTCCAAAGACAGTTAATCAAGATAGTCGAAGGACAATTTGATTGAGGCTCACTAGTTTGTTAGCCTGAATTAATATCTTGTCACAATGTTCACTACACTTCAATTTAGTGTCCACATAAACGCCGAAGTCTTTCTCACAAAGTGTTCTATATAGTTCCACTAGTGCAGATCTGAACTCTTTCTCATTCTATAAGTTAATTGACTATTTGATTAACCTAGAAGCATGAAATTACATTTTTTTGTGTTGAATCGTAACTGCTAATCGTTGTACCATTCCTGAGATGCATCTAAATTATCCTGTAATGAGTGGAAATCTTGAGCGTTGTTCACAAGGCAAAATCTGTTGGTGTCATCAGCAAACGTTTTTATAAAACTACTCACTATTTCTGGCATGTCCCTTACAATAATAGCCATCAAAACAGGACCCAGGGTGCTGCCCTGTGGTATACCCGATTGAACTTTTCCCCAGCTTTATGCTCCGCCGTTTACGACGACTTACTGGTGTCTAGTTTTTAGAAAGTCTAATCTATTTCAAAATATTCCATTGAATTCGTAGCACTGCAGATTCCGCTGATGTGACACAGTGTGGAAGGCTTTTAAGAAGTTTAGGTACACAGGACCTATTGCGTTACCCGGATCTAACCGCTGAGTCCTTTGGTTTTTCTCTTTTTCCAGATCTGATTTTTCCCTAGCTCGAGGATTTAGATTAAATCTTTGCGTTTGCATATTGATAAAGGTCTTAAGGTTTGTGAATGTCTTTAATTACAACATTTTTATAGCTACGCTTTGCGTTGCGTACTTTCCATTTTGCTTGGTTTCTAAACCTAGCATTTACTTTGTAGTCCGCATCATCTTGGGTTTGTAAGTAAACGCCTAAAGTCTAAGGCATAAGGAAGTAGTTTAATTTAAGGAAGTTAAATTCAATCTTAGACTCTGTTAGAGTCATCAAAATTCATGTTTGCCAAAGCACTAAACCAGGCATTTTCTGCAGATGCGGACATAACGGCAGCAAAATCCCCTTTTGCATGGATGATACACTGTATTGAAAGTTCACAGACAGCTGATTGCACCTACACAAGAAAGCTGAGAACGACGTGAAGACTTTTTCCCAGAGATGCAAATATGCTAACTTGCTGAACTATGTCATGCTCATTGGTTAAAACAAGATCAATAGTGCCAGGCTGACAATCTGGTCTTTAATCAGTGGGTAATTTCACATGCTAATAAAGAAACCAGTCTTTGAGTATTTGAATGAACTTGCTTAAATGGTAATTTGCAAATGCAGTATAAAGATGTAGCACATTATTGCTGTACGCTATTGTACGATGCAACAAAAACATGGATCTCCCCACCTTATCTTTTAACATAGATATTGAATACCATTTTATAAACGTAAGGAAACGAAGAATAATTATGTTGTTTTTTTTTTTATTAAGACCATTCAAGCGGTGAATTGTTTTACCAGCTGTGCTTCCAATAAAGTTTTATCTTAGTCCCAAAACCTTTCGAAAAATGACATTTATGAATATCAGCTACTGTATAATTAGAGCAATCCTTTGGTAGAGAAAGTCCTTATATTTCCTGCATCGTTTTAGAAACATTTATCTTTTAAATATAAAATGTGTTTCATAACAAAGAGATTTGATTCAACAATGACAATTTGGCTCTGAAAAACTCTTACTGCTTGCTCTGTTTATGCGTAAGCCCTCGTGGTGATATTATTTTAATGAATACCTGGATATTTTACGATTTCCAGTCATTTTATCAATGCCTATGTCCGTAACTATCTGAAATATCTGGCCTGTCCAGGTTTGTCGATAAAGCAGATAGCCCAAATTCATCACGTGCTGACACGCCAGATTAGCTAGCAAAAAAATAATAACTTTCAAATCCTCTTAGCAAAATCAAAAACAAAAATAAATCGGTGCAGACGTTGACTAGTTTCATTGATTTTCATGGATGAGAAGAGAATGGCTGGGAATTTTTAGTCCAATATTTAACAGGAACAGTTTAAAAAAAAACAATCGAAAACGTTCGTTGCAATTTGATAACTACAAGCAGCTTCCTAAATTTCTGAATTAAAGAATTCTTGTTCCCACATTTGCTCCCTTAATTATTTTAAAAAGAATTAATATTTTGACACCAAAGATATTTATTTACCTTGACGATATTTAGCTATTGTCTTTGTGAAGTGAACTGGTTCCAGTGTTTAATCTATACATTTTAACTAGTTTTACAAATTAATAATGCTGAAATAATTTCTTTATATATACTTAATGTCTTGATTATAAGTAAGTTTAAAGAAAAAAAATCATCTCCACTTTCTTGCATTCTATGGTGCTTCCCTTTTCTTATTTTCACATAACAAGTTTCCTTTACTCTTGAGACTATGGCAAGACTTATTTGAGGCAAAGAAGATAAGATCTTAAAATTAAATGAAGCTTTTTTTATTATTGCTGGTGATTTAAACTTACAGAAATGGTAGAAATGAAGATTAAATCATTAAAAAAACTATTCGGTCACGTTTTTTTTCTTCAGGCACGTGTTATGTGGTTTGTGTAAGGTGACAGTAGTACCGAGACCGCATTGAGTTAAAGTTTGTTCCTATTTAACAAACTACATTTTTTTAATGCAAGTGATTGAACAACCCTTTTTAAAATGTTTTCGAAACAGTTTAGCGATGAAATTATTCCATTTTTCCAAGAGAGAGAAGACTGTAAAGTCGTGGTACTTGAATGAAAAAAAGCAATCATGTTAGGAAAAATATCATCATCACTAATAATAAGGGAAATGTCTAAATTTTTTCAAAAGACCTGTTTTTAGTTTATTTCGTTTTCTTTACTTTATAAAAAAAAAACAAAAAAAACTTTGATAAGTATCATTACAATTTTTTTGAATTTTTTAAAAATATGTCTCTTGGCAAAAAGACAAGCCAACAATTATAACCTGCAACCAATATGTCGACTTTTTAAGTAATTGCCTGTGGCTTTTTTTTTTTGTTTCTTTCTCTTTTATGATCAACATATGTTAATGTACATATAGTGACCATGATACGGTCTGTAGAAAAATGAACGAGAAAACACATTTTGTTTAAAGAAGATTCTCTTAGGTCATCATTATTTAGAACCGGTACACGGTGCTCCTTGTAAATGTCAGGAGACTTTGAACAGAACACTTCCTTGGACAGCTCGGGGATTAAGATGTTTTCTCTAGAACCCCGTCCTCCGCCCATCTCCATCCTTCTTCACCTCCTCCTCCTACAGCTCCTTAGAGAATTTTAAATCGCAACCATTAAACCAGTACGCTGATAGCGGTATTGATTTCTACGGGGGTTTTACTTCTAAATGATCAGGGATGAGAGATAAACCAGCCAGTTACCTACACCCACTCTTTTTAAGTAGGTCCTTCACGGCGCCACCCAGAAATTATCTTTTTTTCACTTTATCACGCGAGAGGAACGGCCCGTCTCATGTCTTGCCCCTTATCAATGTTTCCATGTCACGTTACAGGAACTTGTGATTTTATTAAGTACAGGGTTCAATAGGGATCAGATTTATCGCAGTCGGCGCTTTATTTACTTGCCAATTTGCCTTACTCTGGATATAAGTTTTACTGCCAAATCATGTCACTTCTAGAACAAAAGCTAACGGCCATTCTTTCTGGTGGATAGTGTATCTGGGGACTTTTATCAAATAAGTTTGAACTTTAAACATAATTAAAAATTGTCATATATCGGTGAAAGAACGTCTTTTCCTTTGCAGTATTATCTCTCTAATAAATTCTGGGGCTGCAATTAGCCTTTTACTGTAAACACACATGCCAGACTGGGTAAGCCCTGTCACAAATTTAACATAATGAGTTATGTAAATGGCACTCGATCAGTCACCATCAATTTGAAGATGATAGATTGCCTGTGTTTCTGCCAATTAAATCAATTTATTTGTGCCAAAGTTCTTTTTTTTTAACTCTGAAATCTTGTTTCAAAGAAGAAACTATTTCTAAATGTTTAGACACATTTTTTATTAAATTTTGTTGTTTTCGGCATTCTTTGCATAGCATAAAATTATATTTTGCTTTCCCTTTTTTATAATCTATATCTATAGAAAGAACAAGAAGATTTTTACAATATAATGTTAAATACAATGTATACTTACTTGAATTATTTTGGATGACTAAATTTAAAGAAAAAAAATATATTAACATTTTCATTGTCAATCACCTTAAAGATTGGATGAGTCATCAGATAATTGTAACGACTATTTCTTCACCCTTATAAAATTTCTTCGTCTCAGTTTACACTAAGTTGCATCAGTTAATGGACTTTAAAAACGGATTTTTCTAAGTGGGTTTAAAAAAAGTATGCGTAAGTCAATAGACAAATGAAAAAACCATTACGATATTGGGTAATCATTAGTATTTATTGTTTATTAAAAGACCAAAGTTTCTAGAAGGTAAATATAAATATAGCCATTAAACCGAGTGAACAGAATGTTAGAGCAAAATACAGAGTAGTTTTACTCGCCTGCAGTCGTTTGGTCTTTTCCGAATTTAAATTTCTAGGTTCATTAATCAAGGAAAAGTGTAAATGAAATGTGACTAAAATGACTGAAAACTTCGAAACTTTCAGCAATCAGCTCACTCTTGTCAGACGCAGTACAACAACCTTGGTATTCTCCCTGTAGAGCCTATATCAGAAGTTTTACTACCGTCTCTAGCCCTTATTTGGTCTCATAGTTTGATGCTATCAGTTTCGCAATCGCTACTTCTGATAACAAAACACTGCTATGGGGTGAGGAGAATGTGTTTGCTCACCACTTTACGCGATATCCCCAACCCACTCAGCGACTCTGACAGTCTTCACACATTGTAAACTCCTCTCTTGTGGACAATCAGGTAAAGATTGGGCCGGGAATTGCGACATTGTAGGATGGATTTCTTTATTTGAACAATGGTAACGGTCTAGGAAGTATTGTTTGCTTGCTCTCCGTTTTATTTCTTTCTATTTTTTTCACAGAACTTAAGTTTGGAGCCTACAAACAAAACACCAGATTATTGATTGGGATATCGAGATAAACAGACGGACAGATGGCAGCGACGTGGGAATGCATACTTGGGGATTTCATAAAACTTTTCTTCCATTTGATTTAGTAACAATAAACCAGTTTTAAAAAATCATCGTCACAATGTGTGTACGACCATACAGGTTAAAAGAGGGGTACTAAAAATTTAAAAAATCAAGGAAATATTTTTATATTCACCTTAAAGTGTTGCAAAAAAGTCTAGGTATTGATGAAAAACGGTGAATGTAATAAAGATTGGTAAATACTCAAGACTTTGTACTATCATATATAATTTTAGTTACTCAATGTGCTGTTGACTGAAATGTCCGTTATAGAGGAGATGGAAGTTGATATATATGGTTCAAAACTATTAAAAATAGAAGAGAAATTATTAGAAAGAAAGACACAATTATTTCTCAATGGTGAAAGAAGACGGTTGAGAAAATAAAGAGAGAAAAAGGAAAACAGAAACGAGAGAGAGAGAGAGAGCGAGAGAGGAAAAAGAAAGAGAGAATAGAGAGAGAGAGAAATAAAAGAGAGAGCAGAGTATAAATAAGAGAAAAGCAGAAAAACATACTCCTAATCGATCTTCGAAAAACCAGCGATAAAAATAGTACAGTTAAAAGAGTGCCAAACAAAGAGACAGAAAGAGATAGAGAGAGAGAAAGAGAAAGAGACAGACAGACAGACAGAAAAGAAGAAGAAGAAGAAGAATATATAATATATAAGAAGAGAACATTAGAAACATTTAACATGTCTAATTAATCTTTGAACAACAAATGATAAAAAATGGTCCAAGTAAAAGAAAGATATATAGAAGAGAAGAGAGAGAGAAAGAGAGAGAAGAACATAATATAAGTAGAGAAAAGCAGACACCTACAACAAGCGATGAAAAATAGTAAAGGTAAAAAAAAGACAGACAAAGAGAGAGAGAGAGAGAGAGAGAGAGAGAGAGAGAGAGAGAGATAAACAAGACAGACAGACAGAGAGACAGAGACAGTAAAAGAGACAGAGACGGAGAGGCAGAGAAAGAAACTGAGACAGAGCGGCACGGAGAAAGAGAAAGAGAACGAGCCAGTAGTGTGTTACAAAGTGAAAAAGCCGCAAAAAATGTTCATCATAAAAATATCACAACCTTGAAATCCGTTTTAAAGGACACGATAGTCAATGGTTTAATATAGTCTACAATTCCATTGCGTCAAAGGTATTCTAAGCAAAGAAATATTGATAAAAAGAATAGTTTCGGTAAAAACACCTTCACAATTTCAACCAAGCTAATTAGCACTTCTTTCGTGGGCTCTACTTCTTCTTAACGTTAACAGCCTTGCTTTTTTTTTTCTCTGATTTTTACTGTTACAGCTTAAAATAATCTTAATAGCAAAGAGATTTCCATTTTTTACTCAAAATCCGCTAAATGCTTAAATTTGCTCTAAATTATCTTCTGCTTGTTTGATATTCACAACATTCTTCAGCTCACATTCCGAATGAATTTCAATATGGAATTACAAAGAAAAATGATTAACTTTGCAAAATATTTTTTGATGGAAAATAATTATCCTATCCGGCAGTATTAAGATTTGATTCAGTTTGTTTAGCTGGAAGCTAATAACTTCTTGCTTTCCAACAGATAGATTTTTCTAAATTTGGAAAGCTATGTTCTGTCTCGTTTGTTTTCTACAAAGGTTTCCCAGGTAATTTTTTTCCTTTCTTTGTTTCCTTAAATCCTTATTTTTGTCTCTTACGGTTTATCTTTGAATTTTATACAATTTTATTATGCCATGTTTTAAAAAAGATAACAGTAGTAGTAGTAGTAGTAGTAGTAGTAGTAGTAGTAGCAGTAGCAGTAGTAGTAGTAGTAGTAGTAGTAGTAGCGAGAGACGTAGGAGAAAATCTTTTGCAAAATGAGAAGTAATGTTTCCCCACATTGAAGGTAGCCACAAGGCCTGCTGTGTGTTTGTTTCTCCCTTGTTTTTTAGTTTTTCTAAGCAATTTCTCAACACTAGTTTCATTTAGAATTCATATCTACAGGTTCGGACGTGGCTTTGAGGCAACATGGACCTCGATACTGCACCTTTGCTGAACTTCTATGGACACAAAATAAGACCTTATTAGTTCGCGCTCCTGCAGGTTGACTTCTTTTGTATTTAATTGATGTTTCATGGTCCAATACCAGGTTTTAATTTTAATGTTCATCGATATTCTTTTAAATTAAAACTTTTGTCTTTTGGAAGGCACAAAATAATGTTACATTTTTATGCGTCTCGAAAAAGTCCAATTGATGGGTATGTAGAAATTTTCGTCATGCTAAGGATTGATACCAGTAGAACTGTATTTTTCCGAACCTTTAAAAAATTCAATGCTGCATGAAGTTTTCCACAATTTTGTTCAGAGTATAAGAACTTTGTTTTTTTTTAGGGTTAGACAGATTAGGTTAGGTTGTTTAAAATTTAAGGTCTCTTTTCAACTACAAGGTTATATCAGAGACGGTGCTTGGGGCAATTGAAAGTGTGCTTCCACTCTGTGATGTAAGGAGCGCTTGCATACATCACACCCAGTCACATTATCCCGACACCCCGCCGACAAGACTCAGCACTGAATCCATAATGCCAGACACTAGGCGGATCAGCTGCTAATACCAATTTTAAAGTCCTTAGTTTGACTGGGCCGGAGGTCGAACCCACACCTCCCAATCTCTGAGCGATTATCTTACGGCTAGGCCACAGAGACGGTAAGAGGGTTAGACAAGAAGGGGAAAAAACCTATATTCTGGTGATTTTTTTAAATTATTTGACATACGACTCAGTTTGACTCGTCGCGATAAGTAAAATAAAAAAATACCATTTTTTGGTTTAATTGTTTTAAAGTTTAAATAAAAAATGACGTTCAGAACATCATAATTACGCACTAGGACAATAAATATCATACTTAAAACAAACAGAAGTATATAGCTATAGAGTACAGTAAAATCTCCTATACTCGAGACGAATACATGAGAGCTTGGAGCAAATTCTTTTTTTTTTCAGACACACGGTATAGTTAGGTAGTTTGTCATTGTCTTTCTCCCCGCTATTACCTTTGACCAATCTTAAAACACCTTGCTAGCTACCGATATATTGCTGGATGGACACAGGGGAGCAAGCAACGTTTAGTCCGGACTGTGCATTGAATCTGCGACATTCAGGACAGTCGTTGAACTTCTTACTGATTGCACCATCGCTCACACTCACCCTACTATATACCATATCAGATCCTACGGGCGTCACGTGTGCTAGGACGATGCCTGTTTCCCCCATGGGTTCAGATGGAAATGTGGTCTGTAAAGGAACCAACAAAAAGCGCTTGGAGTATTGTAGTTACTGAAACGCTACAAGAAATACGTTTTAAATGACATAACATTGGGTTTGTGGACGAACTTACTTTATAAGGGCGGTAGAAAAAAAAGATGAAAGTTGTTTTAAGGTTCTATTTGAAAAGGGGCAAACTTTTAATTAGACAAGAAAATTCTTTTCGCCTTCCCAATTTATCCCTGTATGCTCAAGCCTTCATAATATTGATAACTAAGCTATTGGTTGATATTCTTTCACAGTCATGGACACGAAGTGTCTCACATCCATTTCTAGAAACATTTACGTTCGATAAGTTAATCACTTGCCCCATCTCTGTTTCGCCCAGCAGGGGCAAGAAACCTGGCGCTATCATGATGTTTTATTCATGGTTCCGCTGGGTTTATGTCTTCCATGACAGATCAAGTCGGCACAACCTTGTGTTTACTGCTGTATCAGAATAAATCTGTTGCAGGTCAATTGAAAGCCAAACCGAACGCTTTATCATTTTTTAAAAATAAACTTTTCACCAGTTGAATTGATTTTCGTTTTAACAGAGTAAGATATTGATACCAAAGAAAAGTTCATTTTCTCCACTTTCAAATTCAATAAATAAAAAATCTCTATCATGCTTCTGGTTGAAGTGATACCGGTTTAAAATTGGCAGATTTAAAACTTATGAAACTTCAGAAAGGGGAGATCATTCCTTTTAAACTTTGTGCAAGTCAAAAGATGTGACTTTCGTAGCAATTATACCACTTGAAGTAAAACGCATTAAACATGAAATGTCAACACGACTTAGGTATGAAAACTGTTTAGAATTTCTAAATTCTTTAAAAAAATATACTTCTGAACACTCTCTTAACTTGGAAAGCCGAAACCTCCAAAGTAAGCCGTGTAGATTAAGACTCATCTGAACAAAGTACAAGACATATAAATTTAAGAAAGCGCCATAAAAATCCTAAAATTGTTTGAAGGACATTCAAAAGTTAAAGTAAGACATTGTAAGAGAATAAAAAAAATTTTGAAGTCAGGAGTAATTTTGGCTGTGCTTTGAATCTACCTAATTTGTTACTGTAACATTTGGACAACAAGCACGGTAGGCAGTTTCAGAGTAAAAGTACCATCGAATTCAGCTAATTATGTCCCACTTTGCCAATACTGCATAGCCTTCCCACCAAAATCAAATTAGTGAGTGGAAGTAATAGACTTTGTCTTTTAGCTTTTTCCATAGTCAATGTAATCCTATTAGGAATTAGCCCATGAGAATTACAGCTTGCTCCAGCTCTTCTTTGGTCGGACTGAAGAAGTGTGAGACGTAATTGTCAAATCTAATAACTTCTACCGCTCTTGCTTCATCTCCAGAGATTGCCCGTCAAAAAAAAATTGTTCCGATGTTTTAAAGAATTGTTTTTTCAATTGTCATGGGAAATTATTCCTAAAAAAATGTTCGTATATTTTTGTGTCTAAATACACGCACAGGTTTTGTTATGAGTCCACCAACATAAAGAGGAAGAAATATTCCGTGAAACCAAGTATAAGAAATTGTCTCATTTATTTCCATAACAGAACATATATTTGCGAAGCTTTTGTTTTTTGTGTTAATCTTTAGTTGTTTTCTTTTTTTTTTGCTGACGAAGAAGTACTGTCAAAACGTAATTCATCAAAACTAAATGTGTTTTACTTCAATTCTATTGTATTAAGTGTTTTATTAATTACAGAATTTAAGAGAATATATTCTGTAGCTATAAAATATCTCATTTGTATTTCATAAGGTTTCGTAGAGATTAGTATTTAGTAGATACAGGCAAGCTCTACCTATAATTGACACATTTTAGGCATTTGTGCTGGTCATACATAATTGATGTTCTTGTTTTTTTCAACAGAATGAAAGGTAAAAGATATCATTGTTGGCATAACTTATAAGAATCATGGAGGTAAAAACACAATAACTAGGTCTTTGTTTGTTGTGCCAACACCGTTTTTAAGATTTCTTCAGCGTAAAGTAATGGTAGGAGGCTTCAACCGTTTGTGCCTTCTTGTTCTCAATCTGTCTCTGTCTGTCTGTCACTCTCTGTCTTTGTCTCTCCATCTATCTATATGTATATCTATCTATCTATCTATCAACCTATCTATCTATCTACCTGTCTATCTATCTATCCATCTACCTTTATATCTATCCATCTATCTATCTATCT
>BMAT01012092.1:114102-131287 GCA_019649035.1 Elysia marginata | reverse complement strand
AGAAAAAGAAGAAGAAAAAGAAGAAGAATGACAGAAACAACAACAGAACAAACCAACTTTGATGTCCCATTTTTTAAAATCAAATTTCAGTTATTTTGCCTATCTCTAAACAAATCTGCCAAATCCTGGCACAATGTTCTGATATAAAATATTACTGTTGTTGAGAAGTAGGAACAGATCAGTGCCAGTGTATCAGCATGAAGCACCAAGTTGTTTTTTTTTGCCAATGTTAAGCAAATCCCAAACTTGTCACGTTCTTTGCTTTTTTGTGCGTTTATAAGCGGCGACGATAAATGTTAAAAAGTTGCTGCCTGTGTTTGCATAAGTTACAAAAAGTTCACTGAGTTTAATGCATGGATTGTTTTACTACGGATTTGCCTTTCGGCAATATTAGCAACTCGGCCTGAAGACCGTTATGGTGAGAACAGGACGCTAAATGCATCGCTTCTCTTGTCATACTTCGTGTTCCTCTTTTTCTTCTGCGTTCAACAACTCAACTTAGCTGAAATCCACAAAGAAGCTTAGATCTTGGTCTAAACCTTGAGGGGAGAAAACACATAAAGACTGTCACTGGTGCGCTCATTCTTCAAAGTTCTATATCCTAAGTTTGCATATATTCATCCACCATCTAATATTTCCCAGATCTATGCAGGGACCAGAAAATATGCGTACGGAAAGCCAGCCATGAGGTGGATTTTATATTACAAGCTAGACACGAATAAAACCGGGAAACGCGCTGGCCTTTTCTCGGCGGCCTTTGAGGAAAAAAATCTCCATATGTTGGCTGCTTTGGGCCATGCGCATTCCTGCCTTGAAGGAGATTACGTTACTCGGTTTCGCTGCAAAAAGATGATGCTACTTGATAAGGCAAGCGGCTAACCCTCTAGTCACGATCCCCAGAGTTTGTTGCCCAATAAAAAAGATTATGGCGATCTCGATGCAGTGTCCGGTGGTCGCGGTATCGCAGACAGGTGTATAAAAAGGCGTTGACTGGGCAGATCTGGACACCATCTTGCTGAGAATCCTAGCAGCTCAACGCCTTCCTTCCCTGACGAAGCTTTTAGCGTTCTCAACCGTACCCTAACCATGCAGTCCGCTGTTCTTGTTCTGGTGTGTGCCCTCTTGGCTGGAGCCCTGGCCGGGGATGTGTTTGGAGGCTACGGCAACTATGGCGGCTATGGCGGCTATGCTCCCAGAGGCCGCGGCTATGGCGGTTATGGCGGTTACGGTGACGGTTATGGAGCCGGTTACGGAAAGGGCTACGGTGCCGGCTATGGAAGCGGTTACGGTCTGTACGGAAGAGGATACGGTGGACGTGGAAACTACGGTGGTTACGGCGGTTACGGACCTGGCTACGGCTACGGCAAAGGCTCCGGATATGGCAAGGGCGACGGTTTCTTCGGCGGTTATGGTCTCGGCAACGCTTTCGGCAGGGGAGTGTTCGGTTACAAGCACTAAGTTTATCGCCAACTGATCTTTACCGTCTGGTTGTTGTTATTTGAAAAGAGCTTCGGCTAAAATTTGAAAGACAATGTGCTAGAGCACGCAAACATTTTCAGATACATTCAAATTTAAACACCTCTTGCTTAAAAGCAGCTTGTAGAAGCTTTTGGTTTTTTAAGATTTTTTTAGACCTAAGAATGAGAAAATGGTGCATCTTAGCTTATTCATTACAAAATCTGTCAGGATGTTGTTTTTATTACCAATGCAACAGCATTGAATCACAGGCAGCAATTAAAACGTCCCATTGTTAACATGTCTCAAAGTTTTTAGTTTCGAATGCACTAAGTCTACCCAATAAACCGTTCTCTTCTATCAATACTGAGAACGTAAAACAAAAAACACGCCTGGCCTTTGTTATATTGATTTAGTAAATAAGTTACTGCGCAAGTCAACAAGCGTATACCAGTCACACAATCTTGTGAGTTTGGTAAGGAAATTTTTTAAGTTTTGTTAAAATGTGACGGAACCAGAGAGATTCAGGCGCAAGTCGCTTGAACAAATCTGGGTTGGATCCTAAGCCACCATACTGAACAGGCCGAATGCTCCAACATGATTAGATTTCATTTTTTCCTTTATTTTGTATATAACTTCGTTTTGGGCCGGCTTACAACAAAGAGGCACTAGTTGAGTTCTCATATGCCCTAAATACACGTGCAACTCAATGGAGATAGACCATTAGAACTCTCGTGCACAAGTTTGTTTACATTTTGACAGACAGGCCTTTTGAGGACGGTGGCCTACGTTGGAGCCCTTTAATTAAATATAATAATTTTCCACCCAGTAAGCCATTTATAGCGTCTTTTAAAAAATAACAAAAGGTAAGAAAGTCAAATTTATAAGTTGTATCCACCTTATCATTGGCATAGCATTATAGTATTAGAAACAGTGACTAACTGAATATTTCTTAACTTCGACTTAAGCCTGCTCTACCCCGGTGACCTTTCAGGTGTGTTTTATGCCTTTCACTATAGGTAAAAAAGTATATTTTCTAGCTATTCTACAGCTTAGCTCTCCTTAATGAGAGCTTGCAAATAGAAGCTGTCTATGCGACTTGTGTATGATTTGCCCAGAATGTCTTTTGTTGGTATAAGCGTATCGAAGTCGTTATTACACCTACACGGATTTCACACACACTTAGGAAACTATAACAGACGGAAGAACATACAAAACTGGTTTCGCCCGCTTCCAACTTCGTTCTATTAAATTTTTCATTTAAAAGTAGAATCTTGTAGGTTAGATGTACGTCTAGAATCTAGATTGAAATTATGTATTAAAATATGAAATAAATCTGGAAACTAAGCTAGACAATCAAGATTTAGATCTCGGTCTGGAAGATATCTAGATCTAGAGTCTGTATAAGGCCTAGATCTAGCTTTAGACTTGGGCTTTGCGATATCTTACGTTTTAGAATCTGCATGTTGTTTTTTTTTCCTTTTTAACCTTACGGCCCGAGCTTTGCATGTCAATTTTATTCTATTATAAAGATAAAATGTACTGATCGTCTCTGAAGATCACCCATTATGTCTCTACAAAACATAGATAGTTTCTAAAGAGAATAATTATATTCAAAGGCTCAGAAAAAGGCTTTTCTTTTCGAAACGTGAAATTTTTTAAACGTCTATGTAATATGAGAAGCATTCGACACATTTGGACTGGTTATGAGGTCTACATATGACTCGCATCTCTTACAGAAAACCCCGGAGAGTCTCTGAAACAGACATTTAAAATTAGGTTCTGTCTCTACCACTTACACTACTGCATATAAGAATGCAAGACGTCAAAGAAAACAAAATACAACTGAACAAAGGGAAAGAGCCAGTCCGGACTTTTCCGTATGGGATGCGCGTCGTGTGAAATGGGCTTTAGATTTCATGGCAATTCGGATTTGACCTATTTTCTTGAAAAATAAAAACTTGAGATTTATTATGAAAACAACTTTATCCATACTCTATTCCAAAAAAAGAAGTAATTTCCCTACACTTGGTTAATTTGTAGGTGCAACAGCTGATGCGTATACTTGGAGGTATAATTCCAGCAATAAGAAAAGACAGAAAATCTATAGCTTATGCATTTTTCTACAGTTTTTTTTAAATGGTTCCTGGAGCGCATTTTGACATGAATATTTATTATTGTCCCCTCGCTTTTTTGATAGTCAAAATATTTGCAAAGTGGAATGTCAAAATGATGCGTGCTGTGAAAATGATAATTCGCTCAGCAGCTTGAGAATAAAAACTTCCAGTTTAAAAAATAACGAACAAACGTAATACAAAATAATGATATAAAAACATATAATTTGATGCACCTAAAACATAACAAAAAGTAAAAAAAAATATACAGGAGCGAAGAGTAAATTGGCGATTTCTAAAGTAAAATCTTCTATACAAAGTTGTAATGAACTTGTGGATGGAAGTTTCCCATCGACAGTGTTAAGAAGTGGTTAAGACTTGCGATATTCGTCATTAGGCCTGTTTATTTAAATCATCTTATTTTCAAGAGCGTGCAGCAAATATTTCCGTTGCCCATTTAATGATAGACAGAGTCTAGAAAATTGGCGAAAAACGTTAATGAATAGTGTTGTATGGCAATCTGAAAAAAACTGTTCTCTATTCCAGGAGCTATAATGCTATGTCCGTAAGAAATGAGCGCGGAATGTTTAAGATGGCGAACAAGTTATTTTTGAGTAGCGAAGGTTAAATCGAGATCACCAAGCAAAAATGTTATTATTTTAGTTTTCTTTTTTCATCTGACGGTTGAATCTAAAAATATTATCTTAAACGAATTCCAAACTTAGGCGAACGTTGAAAATTTAAACGTTAAAGATACATTAACACAGAAGCATTAGTTTTATCTCATGTTTTTGAAAGTTTGTAAAAAAAGAAATATGACTGATAATGAAAGTATTTAACATTCGACTCAATTGGGTTGATCGAGAAACAAGGCTGGGATCTGTCTGAAATCGTCAACAAACTGAATAAAAATGACGAAAGGGAAATAGACAAATCAACAAAGTTGAACATTTTTACAGAGACACAGACATCTGAGATACCCCAAAAAAGATTTTGTGGGTGGGTCAGAGATTGAGAGACAGACAGGCAGGGAGGGAGGGAGTGACAAAGAGCCAAAAAGGAAGAGAAAATAAAGAAAATTACCCAATAAAACGCAAGCATAAATGCAAAGGCAGAAAACTAAAGTGAACATTAGGAATAGAAAGAAAAAGTACCTAGCAAAAACAGAAATAAAGCAAAACAAAACAAAATTACATAAACATTTTTTAAGTAGAATAAAAGCTCCACTGAATTGTGAAATAAAACAAGAGTAGGCGACTGTAACCGATGAGGAAATAAGCTATGACTATCAAATTGCGTCTTAAAGGTAAACCCATGACACTTGCATCGGCCCTTCAGGCTACAGAACGACAGTACAACTGCACCTTCTTGAGGCAAGCCTGTGATAGAATCAGATGGAAAGCACAAACAGAGATTTCAAGTTTAATAAGAAGGTCCTAATAAGACCTGTTTGTCAATTCCTAGCGAGACATAGATCTAGTCGTAATTGCATGGCTTTTGTCCCATAGCGTCTCGACATGGTGTTAAGGCCAAGCAGAACGAAACCGATGAAACTATATTACAATGAATCGCATTTTGGATCATCTTAATCTTAATAAAAACTTAATGTCTTTTTTAAATCCTTGTATTCCTTTCTTCTCGTAGTTTAAAATCAAGAGAAGTTCTAAATGTTGTGCTAAAATTATCGATAGCTTTTTTTTTACAATTTTCACTTTTAGTAGCTGAAAACAGCGCATTGCTGATTACGTTAACACCACCCAATGTGAAATACGCGGGATCCGACTCACCGACACTTAAACTCCAAGTTTGAATGTTATTTTGATTATGAGCACATTAATTTAAGTAGATAAAATAACGCGTGCTCAGTTTTGGTGTTCAATGGTTGATAAATGTCTAAAAAGTGCCCTTAGATCTAGTTCTAAATCCAGAAGTCAAAGAAACCGTCAGTGACAATGTGTAAGACCAACTTAGAAACCTACTTACTTTCCCTTTAGGGCTAATATCAAGTATCTATGTCACAGCGCCAAAGGTAAATAATGCTTTGTATTACTGACTGGTGAAAACCCTCTCCTAGCCGATCCAAGGTTGACAATTTCAAAGCGAATTCATTGTTTATAAATTTTGGTAGACTTCTTAAAATTTACGATGGAGTGGTAGAAATCGTGAAAACTTCTAAAAAAGGTTTTCACTTGACAAGGCAAACTTATATTCTACAACCTGTTATTGTTCGTATCGATATCTTATTACTTTGTTGTTGGTTTTTTGTACAATATTATTATCATAATTGTTATATGATTGTTTTAATTACCTCTATCATTCTTATCTTTATCAAAATCGAAAATGTTTATACTTGTATAAGTTTTATACAGAAAGCAGAGGAGTTTTTCAACTGGTATATATCTTACCAGTATTGTTCTAAAAAATTTACTGACAAAAGTCATTGCAAGGAATCATTTTTCATCCTAGTACATTTCTAAAGCCATTGAATAGTATTTAAAACTTTTGCGAACAATAAAATCAGTGTTTGCTAACATCTTCTGGTGAAGGTAAATTTTCAGCTACAGCTCTGGACCTAGGGGGGGGGGGGGGAATGAATTGAGCTGTTACAGTAGCTCCGGTCCTGGGGGAGAGGATAGAGCTGTAGCTCCCTAGGTGTTTAAACAATTTATAAGGTGGTTATATCTACCTCATCCTGCGATGAAAACGACTGCAGTCATAATAAATTACAATCTTTAGGAATCGATAAAAGAACCTTTAAAATATTCCCATTGCCACATTTAATTTAGTTCAATAGAGAAAAAATATTAACTAGCTAAACAAATACTACCTTTAAAATACCTTTACGTAAATAAAATGAGAGCGCATTCAAGGAGCCGCCATGAGTTCGCTATGAAAGCGCAGGAGATGGGCTAAACTGGGGCGTGTCATCCAGGGAGAAATCTGTCAATGACCTCGCCCAGGTAGGCTCTGGCTGAAGAGCATCATGGATTTGTCGGGTGGATGAGAACCTGGACGTGTGCCCAGAGAGGCTTTACTGAGACAGCGATGCCTGTCGGGGGATGACGTGGACGTCATTAAGCAGCTTACGTTCATCAGTGTATCAGACACTTCTTGAGCTTTTGGGACACATTATCTGGGTGGTATGTTTAGGAATCATTGTCATTGTGCCATCTGGCCTGGCGTGGTTTTCATGGCGTTGTGGACAATTTACAATTAATTATAAAAGAAGAAAAAGAACGGAAAAAAAATTTTAAATAGCTAAATGCTTTTAAATCAAGCTAATATTCGCAAGTTTGTAGGCCTTTATTTTTACATGAATTCAGAAATTAAACAAGACGTTGTTAAATTTACACCCGAAAGTGTGAAATTTGAAAAAAAAAAAAATATATATATATAGGATTCAAAAAATAGAGAGGAAATCGAAAAATGAGTGGGGAAAGAGTGGAAAAGAGAAGAGGGAGACAAGACAGAGAGACACACAGACAGAGCCAGACGCACCGATAGAATAAGAAGAAAAAAAGCGACTCAGATATGTATTATCTGATCAGGAAAAATGCTCTTGTCTTTGCTATTGGACGACACATTTTGTATTGGAAGTATATTTTATTTTATTCTATTTCTCACTCTCTCTCTCTCTCTCTCTCTCTCTCTCTCTCTCTCCCTCTCTCTCATTCACTCTTCATTAGTATGTTTCCTCTTAACTATTTTTGTAACTATCTGTACTCTTGTCTACTAAAATGTCTATGTGGTAGCACACCTTTCAGTGTCTACATCTACTCTTCCTTTTCAGTCTGTCTTTGTCTCTGTTTGTCCGTCTGTCTGCTTCTTACCGTTTGCCTGACTCCATCGATCTATTTTTTGTCTATGTGTCTCTGTTTTGGCCTGCCTATCTCCTCTCCTCTCTATCTGCGTGTCTGCATTGGAGTCTATCTAAATACCAGCGTACATGTTTCTGCCTGTCTCTCTCTCTGTCTGTCTCTCTCTCTATCTATATATATATATATATATACATATATATATATATATATATATATTTGCCTTTCCCTCTCTCTTTCTCTCTCTCTGTCTCTCTCTTCCTCCACCTACCTATCTACCTATCTATCTACCTATCTATATATATCTATCTATCTCTTTCTCTCTCTCGCTCTAGTTATTCCTCCCTTTACATCTCAATCATCCACTCTCTCTTTACATCCCTCTCTCTTTCTCTCTCTTTTTGTCCCTCTCTTTTCTCTCTTTCAGCAGACTGCCCTCCTAAGATACAGCGCATAGATGTTAAGTAAAGCGGAGAGGATGTGTTCCAAGAAATGTCTTAAGTTGAACTGAATTAACGCAAACCTTCTTCAAAGTGTTATAATATTTTGTTGTCATGTTCGGAGCCAACATTATTTAAGTTAACTATTGTATAAATGTTATAATACATTTTTTGAAAAAAACCCTAGTCCCGGGTCATCTCGTAAAAAGAGTTTCGTGTTTCTAGAGCCCATTTGAGGTTATCGATAATGGGTTTTAAGATCTTTTTTGAGGTTATCGCTGTATTTTTGTGACTTGTAGAAAAACGACAAACGCATGGCAATTACCTTTTTTTCTTGTCTTCTGGGTGCTCACACGCAGTTCTAAGAGACCTTGGACTCACGTGGACTCTTTCTAATAGCTTCTCTCCAACTTCCGCGCCTTTATTTGCTGCTTCAAATAGTATACCTACATGTAACCACCATACTTCGTCAGGGTATAGAATAGTACCTAATTGATTTCCAAGAATAAAAATGAACGCAAAGGCTCTTCACAAAGATTGTCTTTATGTTACGGTCCAGATTTGAGAACAAAAAGCCTTTTTTTTTTTACATTATCCTTCAACATTTAAAGAAAAAAACAAATCCACTGCTATGAACTCAGGAATGTAATTTGGTGTGTTTATTCTGAAAAAAAAATATTCGTTCAAATATTGTGAAAACGGCATGCCACCTTGTATTCATGAAAACCACATTGCAGCCTTTTAAAATTGTAAGTGTATGTTGTCCCATTACTGATCGGGAAAAAAAATTCTTGCTAATAAAACCCTGTGCTAGGAAGAAAGAAAGATAGTTGCACCATTAAACTAATCTTAAGTACCTATGTGCTAGTAGATCAAACGATGCGATTAACAACAATGATATCACAAACAACGAACTGTATAAAAATGGCATTAAGTTAAAGTATCAATTTAAATGCATAAACAGGTTTGAATCCATAGGAATCGGATTAAAACTCTGAAAACAACAGGGGTAAAAATGGTCTCTACTAAGCCTGATACTGGTTATTTGTATTTGTAATCGACACGAAAGCGTCTTTCTTTCCAATCCTTTCACTTTGTCAATCGAAAGATCAAAGAAACGAAAGCTTTGGACGATGACGGTAGTCTAGAAATGGAATCTTCCCTACTGCTCTGGAATTCACTCGAAAAAAAATGAAGTAGGAAATGTTTTTATTCTCGATTTAAAAAAAACCAACCAAATAATATACTTTTTTTCTTCAACACTAGCTAATTGTTTCACAAATAAACTTTTTTTGAAACATTCCCTCGAGGTGACTTTTGAGATTATAACAAAGATTTCTCGAGCAGGAGCAGCAATGCATTATTTTTAATTAGGAGCATTTTATAGAGCATAAAAAGGTAGACATAAGACTTCCAGACAATAAGTATGTTCTTTTAAATGTAATGCATATATTTTTGATGTGTAAAGTAGTACAAATAAGAGGCAGAAAACGACTCAAGCCATCTCTAAGAATACAGGCACATGGCAACGTGAGTGGAATCAACGTTGAAGAAGAAACCTAGGACGGACTAGGTGATGAGTAATTTCATATAACCTGTGTATCTCACGGTATAGGCAGAGAGCTAGATAACAGTAGAGACTGTGTTGTAACTCCCGCCACATTCGCATGCAGGATGCTCAGCAAAAGTCAATCAGAAAGGTTACAAGATTCTAGGTTAAGGATGATTCTCAAAGGCCCTTGTTTACTCGTTAAGGCAATTGTTGATAATTCAAGAAGAGTTCCCTGCAGTTTTGTTCAAAGTAGAGAATACTTGTCTTATTCTAACCCCTATTAGTCAGCCCACCCCCCACCCCTACACAAAGAAATGAACGTTGAAGAAGAAAAAATTTGTGTTGATGTTTGTTTAGATTTTGTGTTCATTGTGTTCATTGTAGAGTAGGAGTCAACCTAAAAAAAGTTAGTTATGCAATAGTATAAGGCATTTTGAGTTCTTGAAATGGCAAGTATGCTTTGTATCATTGTTGTTGTTTCCTGTGGTAGCTGAAACTGGTCTTGTCTCATTGCCGTCAAAAACTCGTCAAGAAAGTTTTGATCTTTGGTCTGTCTGTGAATGCCTAGCATCCTAAATCGCATGTACTCTTATGGCAATATTCCAGTTGATTTCTTTTTTTAGCGAGCTCTAGTTTATTCAGCGACCCTAAAAAGAATGTACAAACTGCACCCTCAGAGAAGCTCGAGTTTTAAACACACAGCAACCCAAAAAGAAGCTTTACCATCTTACAAATGTCAAACCTCGACAGGCCGTTTGACGCCAAACTATCACGTGATGAATTTTGCCTTTAAGATAACACAGGAGCACCGTAACAATTTTGTTTAACACTTTTGGGCCGAAAGGTGTAACATACTCCTCGCATCTATTGTGAACTTTCTTGTGTATTGCAAAGAGTTCTTTCCTAGCATCCCGATAGACACCCAGAGTTTTGATCAGAAGATGCGGCGTTCAAACCCTGGTCTGTTGAAGCTGATCTCTCCTTCTTTCTAACCAAGAACATGTAACTATGTAAATGAGTTTGCAAGGTGCGTTAGTCAGTTAACTCAAGGAAGCCGCTTTAAGTGCTGCAATTGTACAACGATAGTTCCACCACCACGCCAAAAATGTAGAATGTCAGAACATTCTAGTGTAAAAAAGCCGTTTAAATTATTATTGTTGTTCTTTTTGTTAATATTGTAGACCATTAACGGTTTCAGTATTTATGTACAAATTTTTCGTGGTCCCATGAAATTGTTAGCATTCACAAGCTCAGGGTGTCATATTGTTTAAAACAGCAATATCGTTTATATGGAAAAGGGAATCAATACAAGAGAATTATAAAATTTCTCCTTTTTCTTTAGCAATTATTTTTTTTATATATAAAAGAAAAAATACGACTTGTATGAATCGATTATAAAAACCATTTCGATTTTTAATTAAACTGTAAAATTGAAAAAAATAACCTGAATGCTGAGATAAATGAAAAGGGTAAAAATTTAATGCCTTGATTATATGCCGCGCATTAATTTTGCAAACTCTTTCCGTTATCAAGAAAACGCGAAACCCGCATAAAATCAATCTTCTTAAAATTGTGAGGAAAGCTTATAAAAAACCCCAACCTGCACACGTTGCGCACCATGAATTTGTGCAGACGTTCTCGTGAGTGCTAATTGCTGGCTGTTTGCCGAAGATGAAGCTGATGGGAGAGAAATAATTTTGTGACAATTACGACACGCCGGGGAGAAAAAAAAAACCCATTGCTCGAAAAGAGGCCCGCCCGCTGCGATAAAGCGATGATGATGAGGAGAGAGAACTAAGTTTTGAAATAAAGCGCCTTTCGAAAGCACAGAACCAGCCTAATTGCCTTTCTTGTTTCTTTCCCAACCCGTTTTAGATCTTTTTCTATTAGGCCTACTTTATAAGGGACTTTTTAAAGCATTTAATTGAAAAAGAAGTTCCAACAAGCCTGTAAAATATTATACACTCCAACCTTGGGTGCTGACGTCATAAGCTATCATGGTTGCCAGACGGTTACTCTCAACAGCCTTGAATCATGTCTAGAAGGTTCTCTATCTCATTGACAACAATTTCATCTCTACGAAACATTTCTCTCAGGGGCGTCTGAGAACTAACACCAAGACACAATTTGAGAGTTTTTAAGTACACCCTGTGAAGCAAGGATTAAAATACAACAAGGTATTAAATAGCCTCTATCGCCTGTTCATTTAGGCATGCCGTGTAACTATTATGGCTTCCTTTGATAGCATATAATAGGTATAAAATATTCAAACATGAATAAAAAAACATATTCAAAACACTTGCGCTATTACAAGACGATTCGCCTTGCTTAGGGACGTAGTGTGTAATTTTTTTTCACACAACTAAACGCATCTACTAATCAATAGCTTTTTAACAGGGAGCTTTTTAAAGACTTAATTTTTGTTGTATTCTTGCCTCTTTGTAAAAAAAAAGCTCATAAAAACGAGGACATTTCTCTCTTTCAAATAACAATGAGCTTAGACTTGCCTTTTAATGAAAATGTTTTATTGTAAAAGAAAAACACACACTCGATTGCTTGTCAGCTGTTGAGGTTTATCTTTAATAATATTTTGACAATTCATATAGAAATAGAAGCAATTAAATTTAGACAATGCGAAAAATAACAGGCAGATAGTTAGACAAGCAGGAAGAAGTAAAACAAGGCAAAGCTAAGAGTAACAGCAGAGATAGATAGAAAAGAAAAAAAATATAGAAAGAGAGTGAGAGAGAAAGAAAGAGAGAGATTGAGAGAGAGACATACAGACAGAGACAGAGTCAGGGAGAAAGGAAGAGAAAGATAGAGTGCGAGCAGGAGAGAGAATATGTGTGAGAGATAGAGAAAGTGAGAGAGAGAGAGAAAATGAGAGAGAGAGAGAGAAAGAGAGAGAGAGAGAAAGACGTGTATAGCGATCCTCTGGCCTAATGGTAACAGTATGTTTCTCTCATTGGCCAGGTGGTTGGTCCCGAAACTTTTAAACGTGGAAGGCTTGAACTCCACCAGAGGCAAGCATTTTTCTGCCGTTTCCAGATCCAGTCTATACAACTAACAGCTTCCGAACTCCTTATCCCTTTCATTTTAGACCGATTTATCTTTCTCAATGAACTATGTTTTGATACAGCCGTCATTCAAATTCCAGTGAAATAAAAAAGTAATTGTTACATGAAAGCTTAAAAATAGAAAACACGTGAGGAATTGAATTTATTGACAGTTCCATCGAGTGTACGCCAAGGACACAAAAAATTTGCCGCATTAAAGACTGAGATTTAACGCCTTCCATATCCATGAAAATGTATTGTTTTTAAGATTTTGCTTTATAATATATATCTACAAATCAGACGAATATCTCTTAAACGGTCTTTAAAATGACGTTTAGAATGCCCCCCCCCCTTCCTCTTAAAATGCTACGCTTGAAAAAAGAATAGTTGTTGTGTGTCTACCTTGTTCAAGTATTTTTTTAATAAAAAAAGGCGTGAAATATTAAAAATAATAAGAAAAAAAATGTTTTCAAGTTTAGAAACAAAATAATTTTCCATAGACAAAAAAAACATAGAGAAAATTTTCGTGCAGGCGATCAAACTACTCCACAAATACAGATAAGCAACGGGGAGACACAAAAAAGATGCGAGAAATCTTTTCAGAAACTAAAATGTCTAAATGTAACAAATTGAAAGTCAGGAAGAAAGACAGAGAGAGAGAGAGAGAGAGAGAGAGAGAGAGAGAGTCCAATAGAGATATTGATAAATACGAAAAAGGAGGGACTATTAGATAAAGGTCGGAACAAGGGGGATCAATAATGAACAAGAAAGCGAGTACAAATAATGGTCTGACCTAAAGGTAGAGAAAAAGAAGAAGAAGAAGAAGAGGAGGAGTACTATCTGGATGCAACAGGCAAAAAATGTCTGGGTAAAGGGAAGACAGAGGTTGTGAGAGTTGAAAGGGGTAATCAAGAAAAAGTAGGATACAACGATGGACCAGGAAAGAAAAAGACAGAGGGAGAGAGAGAGAGAGAGAGAGAGAGAGAGAGAGAGAGAGAGAGTCAAGTTTATACCATAGACAGACAAAGTAAAGAATTAACTAGCTGTAACAGACAGGGGCAGAGAGCGAGCAAGGAAGACAAACGATGTGTGTGGAAAGGGAGGTAATTTAAGACTAAGATTGGTCTGTACAGAGAGGACCAGGGAGACGCGCCGGAAGTTGACCTCCTGGTTCTCATTACTGGTCCTGTCAGATGTCCCAGCGGCTGATCGGCGGCAGCTCATTGTTTACCATGTGATGAGCTCATTTAGAGTCAACCATAAACAAAACTGTATCCCTATCTCTGTATGTTGAGTGACGCTCAAATTTAAACACAGTGGGGAGGGGGGAGGATATTTAGAAAAATTCTTTGAAAGAGAAAAGAAAAATACCAGTAATAGGTAGAATATTTTTTGTCCGAAAAAAATATTCACTAGATCTAGATGTCTTTCTGATAACTTTTTATAAAGTTTCTTACTCTTTAAACCACCAATAGTTTAAGTTTTTAAATTAGATTAGCCTACGGTTTGTTTCATTGGCATTAGAGTGCAATCGCATGGTTATGAGTAAAGTAAAGGGCTAATTGATAGCACCATTAGGAGTGAAGTGGAGATACGACAAATGTTTTCTTTGACGCTGTGTGAAAAAGACAAGGGTTTGGAAGAAAAGCAAAATTTGGTGTTGGATTTCTCAAAACCATGTTGGATGGACAGACGACAATTGAATTCTGAGGTGACAAATGTTCAAAAAAAAAACTTTAAGCATTTTTTAGCAATTTCGCTGGGGTTCTTTTTTGACTAGGTAAAAGGCAACTTTTTCGTGATAGTGTAGTTCAAAGACAAAGAATCCGGATTTGTAAAAAAATTAGCCCTGCCCTAAGCAAGCAGGCCATAGCATGCAATAATTTTAGTTATCTTTTAGACCTTTGTAGTTTAATGAGTAACAACTTGAATGCAGCAGTGTTTTCAGATTTTAGTAGGAAAAGCATAAAAGTTGGATTTTTTTTAAAGTGAAAGAATTATAATATCCCAAGCTTGGCCACCATACATCAAAATTAAACATTTCCTTTTCCTTCCAAAAACACAGATATCAAATCCCTTTATCTTCACCGGAAACCTGCTTCCTAACTGTCATTTAAATATTTTCTCTTCGCTTTTTTAGCCTGGCATAGCAGTATTTATATTAATCATTAATTCTGTATGGTTTTAACATGACAAAAGTACGAAAAAGACTTCAAAACTTTCAAAGAGGAAATAACTATATGGCTTTAGATTTTTTTTTTTTTTGCCGTATTTTCAATGTTCTTTTCACTTGAAGAAACAGACTTGATCGGTTCACTTCTCCCAGGTCAAGGCGCTCACGTGACTACCACGGGACCGATTTCACCCTCGAGGCTTGTAGACCCAGACGGACGCCATCACGCAGAGCAGAACGCTCCTCACTAATCTTTGATTCTCACTTGTCTTCATAGTATGTCACTCGATGCTCAAAACAGCGTGAACTCATCTCTAGGCCACTCAAATCAAAGGTGAACAAGACAGAGACGTGTGGGGTTTGTTTCGAGAGACATGCGTGAGTTATTCTGATCAAGAATGTCTACCGCCCAGTTCAAAGATAACGGATATCGAAACATTTGAATTTCATAGTAATGCTTTCGAAAGGTCCATCTTTTTCCTAAAATTTTGAATCAGTAAGAACAAATTGTTAATTGTTTGGAGAAAAAAATGTTGGGGTTAGAGGCTCGGATAATCATTGTCCGACAAAGAAATGACTTGCAGTGTGCCGATTGCGACTTGCGACTCATTTCAATGAATGTGAGACATTTTGTGTTTGATGAAATCAAACGAGTCCTGATTCTTTTGTTATTCTAAATTCAAGCCTCGTGTCTTTTTTTCTACAAAAGTCTTTTAGTATGTGAGTTTTTACTGTACGTTTACGGTCATTTCTTTTGCTCATTATAGTCTTTTGCGCGGGAGATAAAGTATGAAACAGAGAACATGAATCTTAAGTCTCAGAACAAAATCTTTTCTTTTATCTCAAAGTAAAAAGTAACTCAATTGTCTGTTTTTGCAGTCAATTACGTGTGTGTGACCGGGGGTGAGTGATAGGAATATAACCTCATGCGTACAGTTCAGATGATTATGATCATGTCAGTGGCAGTTCTGAGCGACATTCTCGTCTCAGACTCCCCCAGGGAATCCCTGTGATATGTTGACATTTTGGAATCTTGTTACACTAAAGATGGCCATAGTCCTGACGTCTTGACCTCAAATAACCTTCCAGTTCATACACAGTAGCCCATCCCTTTCCTCTTCATTCACTGCCTTAACTAGTGCATAGTAATGTTGGGGGGCCATACATGACACAGCATGGGGGACATAATTCGAGATGGAAATTGTATAGAAATAATGGAGGTAGTGACACAGGAAAGGATGGTTTGGAAGACCTTTGTTGTGAACTCGTGTTTCCCGTAGAGAGAACAGACAGAGGAGAAAAAATGTTGGTAACGGTGATAAGTGCGCGTAAGTCAAAGTTTAAAGACGAGAGGTGAAACTGAAATCTGCCCGACGATGAAGTATGTGAACCGCTTAGTAATGGAAGGACATTGATCAGGTTAGAAGACAAGGCACAACTCTTTTTCTTCAAAATTTATATAGATACAAACATGAATCAATGACCGATTTTGAAGGACACTGAAATCCAGCAACATTGATTCTTTTTGTATTTGAAGCAACCACACGCTTTTTTTCAGGAAATAAAGCTGAGTTTAAACTTTTGACTATTTAATGCTCCTCTGAACATGACGTGCTCTGTTCATGTTAGCGATTTTAAATGACTGTGCAATCTACCAGGTATTTGACATTTTACCCCGCTAAAGTTAACCACTTAACAGTCAGGTGTGACATCGGTAGCTTTGTGTGGTCTCTAAAGGCTTTCATGGTAAACATTTTATACAGCTTAAGTGAAATAAGAAGTCCGTTCTGGAAAAAATTGTATTTTATAGTTACCTCGTCTGACTTTTTTTTCCTTAGCGGTTCATTCATATCTTTTATGTCCATAACTAGTAGTTGAGAAGTTTTAAATTCCGTTTATACTCGGCTGTTAATAACATGTCTTAAAGCGTTCAATCATACCTGACAGTGATGGGGCTGCCTCTGGTATTTATTGTCTACATGGTTGTGCTATATTAGACCACCTTTTTTTCTTTCATTAGTGTTTACTCAAAATTATGCTAAAGCGAGTACTACTCAGATAAAAATAAATAATTCCTTGACTGCAGTGCCATGTGGGAAATTTTATTTTTGGAAAACTTTATCTTTCAAAAGTAAATTTGGTGCTCTTCTGTTTATTGTTAGACTGAACAGAAGTTTTAACAACTTTGCACAAATTGTTCTTACTGTTAAGCAGTTGCTCAGGTTTGGGTGCTTACACACAAATACATTTTTTTTCAAGCAAAAATGCTTCGAAAGAGAAAGAAATGCCTCATCCGAACTGTGTGGACTGTCTGTCAGACAAAACGTGGCCAGTGTTCTTGCGTTTAAATGCTCAATATCTCCAGATCGACAAGTCTGGTGTCAGGGCAGTGAATCCAGTACCCAGCCCAGCTCTGTAGCATACCAACTGCTTGATAGGAAAGCGAAGCCGAAACATTCGGACGCTCTGACAAATTGTCTTCGAATTCAATCGATTTTCTGTCAGCAAACGACGGTCGGGCAGGCGGACATAAATCTTGTTTGTTTTAAGGTACCCCTGCATAAATCTTGTTTGTTTTAA
>BMAT01012091.1:92238-109079 GCA_019649035.1 Elysia marginata | reverse complement strand
TTTTTCTTTCTCAGAACATGTAGTTGTTTCTTTATTTCCAGAATCTCCGAGGCTTTAGAAATTCAAACTGGCTTGGAATTAGATCTAAAGAGATTGACAACAGATGAATCACAACATTCTGACAAGGTTTAGACTACGTCTTGCATGCTGTACAGATCTGTGTGAAATGAAATAAAGGCTTACATCTAGCAATTAGGCTTATCGCCCTGCAACCTAAAGGGGGAAACAAAGGGGGTGGGGAGGCGTGATTGGGACGAGAAGAAAACCAATCACACAATGCTACACAGGCCAAGGGCTAGCCTACAGTCCACCTGTCTCTGTCACTCCGTAGATTACAGTATGGGCGGACAGGCGAGGTGTTGGCCATTTGCATCATCTGATTTGTTCATCCACGCCCCACAGGTCTTTGTCCACCTTTTAGTTTTACCCTGTCTCTTCACACTCCTGCCCCCTTGTCTTACCCTTCACACAACATGCGTGGGTAGATAGGCCTGCGTTTCAACAAAGAAGGTGCGAATTTTTGTGGAGTGATGCTGGCCATTCCCTCGAAACGAGCTAGCTTGCTATCTCTCGCATCCCAGTGGTTGCCTGGTCCACTTAAAAGGTAATTTTTCCCGATTTCATAGCGTGCCTTTAGCCGATATAACGTGCGTTTAGGGTATACTGATTATATAGAAATAAATCGGTCATAGCGGTCTGGCGTTAGTTTAACCGTAGCGTGCATTTAACTGGAGTGCGTTTAACCGGATACTACTGTACTATCAAACTTTATGCCTCACAAGTTTAAGGAATTGATATCAACATGGCCACAATCACACTATGAAAGTGTGACTTGTGATGAATGACAAATATGGTTGTGAAATTGTATAAATACTATCACTACCAAATTACAAGTATTCAGTCCATCGGTTCAAACAAATTTTCATAAAAATTATAACAGCATAATCATGGATGACACATAAGTTAATGTACATTAACATAATTAAAATGTGGGTCTTTACAAAGCCCCAAATGTTATACATGTACATTGAATTTGTAGCAAAACAAAAAAGTACAAGCACTGCCTGTTAATATATTTTAGACAAAAAATACTAAATCAACGCTGATGTAAAAGTTTGACATTAAAAAAAAAAATAATACAAAATTCCAGTCTGACAAATGTGCTAAAATGAAGCAAACATCCAATACATGAGCCAACACGTCTAATAATACTTTCATTTTCAACATCATTCAAGTCAAGTACAATGTACATCCTTTCTGGGATCGTAAACAGTAATGTTAATAATTCAATATGTAAAAAGTTTGGCTTCTGCCTGATTTGCCCTGGTTGCCTAAATTACGGTATTGTTTTGTCTTCCTCAGCCGTCTAATTTCTTTGATTTTTGTAAATAATATAAACTGCTACAAATAATATTTAGTGAAAAAAAAATACTTACAGTTACACCAACACCATCATAAATCTTTGTCACAGCTATCTGTATCATCCAATTCAAACCGAACTGCAATGTGTTATAATAAGTACTGAATGTGCTATTGTCTATTGTGGTTAACAAAAACACTGATCTTAAACGAAACTATACATGTACACTGCACCAGGAGTTTGCCCTTCTATAAAGCACTCTGAGTGACTAAACCAAAATTTTGGCAGTCCTCAGAATTTCAGTCTGAATGGATTCTGCTTATATGTACTGACCGTAGAAACCCTGAAATTTTCAGGCCTGTAAAAAGTAGTGTTCAACCTAAATAATTTTGATGAAAAAAAAAACCGCTTTGCTTTGGCTAAGTTGATTAATTAAAATATTTGAAGGAAATATTTGGACACTAAAATCGATTTGTGTTAACTATAATTTTTTTAAACATTTTTTTCTACACAGTTTAGACAAGAATACTTTAGTTTATAACTATTATTACAAAAAAAAAAAAAAAACCCAACAAAACAAAGTACAGTAATTTAACAAAAGGAAACTGCCACACATTTTCACTCAAACAAATTCTCTCTCAAACTAAGTAGGGCTTTTTGCTCACTTCAGTAAACTTGACTGTACCAGTAACCACATTCATCTAAAACAAATTGAATGTTTCATAAACAAAGAATAAAAACAAAAATACTCTTAAGACTTTAAACCAACAGTTTAAAAGCCCTGAAATTTTCACAGTTAATTGAATGTATACATCGTTCTACTGTCTAGACACTTCCCTCCCCCTCCCCCAACCCTCACATCGCTTGCCTTTCTTGCAGAATACAATGTAGCGCCTATGCTCAGAAAATGCTAGTAGCTTACTGGCAATGGGGGCGGCGAGAGAGAGAGAGAGAGAGGTTGTAATTGTCATTTCATTAAGTTTCAAGACCCAGTCTTGAACTTTATAATGTTCTATGCCTGACATCTTATGTTAGTGTCTTGTCGATCTATGTCTAGTTTCGAATCATCCACCCAGCAGTATAATGTATAAATAATAAACAAAACAATATTCAAAAGGTCAAATGGCAAAGTAAAAAATACATTTAAAATACCAATACAGTAAAATCCTGTTAAACAAGAAAAAAAAACAAAACAAAAAAACCCCACCTTTTTTCAAAAACTACCTCTACTGAAATTTGTTTCAACCAAAATGACTTTGCAGTATTTTACCAATAAAAGAAACCTCAGGATTCATAAATAATCATTTGGGGAAAAAGATATATACACTATGAAGCAAGATTGAAAAGAGGCTTTAGAACCCAACTGAAAATCTATATTTTATCTATAAAATCCAGATTTAGTTTTGAAAGCAAATTTTTTCTTACCAAACAAAATATAAAAAATAAGCACATAAAATGTAAAAAATTAACATTCGGATGGGAAATTAGAAACAAGACAGCATATTCTAAAACTATTTAAATTCTGCTTCAATTGCCATAGAAACAATGAAAACACATACATATAGGATATTCTGAATCAATGAAATATTATCTTCAGTATTTCAAGACCACAAATTCCACAGTCAATTAAACTTACATTTAAGGCACTGACAATAACATTTCATTTTCATAATCCCATAACCATAACAAAAAGTGTTTTAATACTAGAGAGAACAGCACACACACTTGTAACAATCCTCATCCTACAGGTATCGTGCTAAGTTCTCACACAATGTCCATTTCATGATATTGAAAATTTTATATATATATGTCTCAAGTCTTGTGTGAATGAGCAGAATATCATGATTTTCATCTCTGGTGTTCTGAATAGACCTTTTATTAAGCTCCAAAATAAAACCTTTCTTGGTTCAAATATCTATTGAGAGAAACTGATAAATGGCATTTTCTCTAATTGAGAGTTTCGATTCATTCAACCTGGACACAAGACATAAATAATCGGTACCCGCTAGATGCAACAGATTTTTTTCAAAATTTTTAAAAAATAATTTAAATGTTAAAGGTAGGTTTCTATAAGTATAATTAATCTTTACTCTATTATTAATATGAGAAAATTTCATTTAACAACTTTGAATCTCTGACTGTAGCAACCAAGCCACTTAACTTCAATCTGAATTCTGATTGAAGTTTTAGCATCTATCAAAGGCAGGATAAAAACAAGATGGTGAGATGTTCTTACAAGAGTTGCAGTCTAGTTAAGTCCAGATAATTCAAACACATGTAATTTAGACTACCAGTACCTGTTTTAATTTTCATACACTGGTACTGTTTAGTTATTATTTCTGATAGTTAGAAGTTAAATTTTTTCCAGTGGGGCTTGAAATATTGTATCAAAACTAGAGCATACTTAAAACTTTATAATCTGCATTTAACAATTTTTAAGTGTGATAACTTCCAAGCAATTTGAGCAAAAATAGGAGAACTAAATGCAAAACTTTTTTTTTTTAAAACAAAAGTACAACATACTTCATGTTCTATCTTCTCAAAAACAAAGGTCTCACACTCTCAATATAAAAACTGGCTTCTCAATATCAGATAACTTTAAAAAAAGTGTTGATGTTTTCTTTTGTATGAGCAAAACAAAGAAAAAAAAACAATGTATTACTAAAAATAAAGAGTATTAAATTGTTTTCCTCTATTTCTTGCTGTCTCTCTGGGATGGTTGTTAACAAAAGAAATTTTCATGATATAAAGATTTAACAAAGAAGGGACCTAAAGTGAAACCTCGTCATACCGCCCCCCGCTTAACCGCCATTCCCGCATACCCCCTGCTTTTGGCTACAGTACCGTTTGGCTGCTATATAAATTAGTAAAATAACTCTTTGTACCGCCATCCGCCAGTCCCTACCGCCGTACATAATATCATTATCAGTAAACACAATAAAAAATGCCCGCTATACCGCAAGCGTAAAACCACAAAGCCTAGCCACCGCACTAACCTACTCTCTGTCTGCCCCTCCCTCATCACTTTCCACACACACGCACACAAGAGGCGCGGCGCCGATGGTTGCGTGGACAGACAAGAGCCAGCGAGCGCGTGTGAAAGACAAGGAGAGAGGGGGGGATGGGGGAGGGACAGGAAGAAGGTGAGAAAGGGGATAGGTCTACTCTAGGCATGTGATGCTTGGCAATAGTCGTCATGTTGTTGAAATTTTTTGCCTCCCTTGTTTTGCTCGCTGTACCGCCACTCTATAATGCCAACTTTATGGTGGCACTGTTATTGGCGGTATAACGAGGTTTTACTGTACTTTGAAATTGTTTTAAATGCTAATTGTCAAATGCTTATCAATCTGAATCAGAATCTGACAAAACAAAGTCTTCAACAACATCTTCCTCACTATCATCAACTCCATTGCTATCACTCTTTTTTGACTTCCCTTGTCTGGTTATCTCTTGCTTACTGACTTTGAGAGCAATATCATTCACTTTCACCCTTTCCTTTCCTTTCAAGCTTTCATCATTATTATCATTGTCATCATCATCATCTTCTCCATCATCATCATCATCACCACCATCTTCTCCCTCATCCCCCGAATCGTCTTCACTGCTAGCTGACTGAGCTAGTTGTTCTAACTCTTCTTTATCAAAATCACTATAATCTTCACTGTCAGAATCTGCTCTCTTTCTTTTCTTTGGTCTTTCCTCTTTCAATAAAAAGCGGTTCTCATCATCAGAATCAGACTCATTCTCAAAAAGTTTTGAAAAATCTTCCCTCTCTTGTTTTGTTGCCTTTTTCACAGGCTTTCTTTGTACTTCTGGAATGTCAATAGCTGCACCTGATATTACTTCCTTGTTAGAAATTGCATGCTGAAGCTCCCTGTCCCGTAACTTCCTCCAAGAAGTATAAAACTTTCTCAGGGGGGTGCCTTTCTCTTCAAGCTGACACTCCCAATGATTGACTGCTGCAAAATCAACAAGGCTTATGTTGGATCTTTTCCTTAAGTCAACAATAACTTTAGACTGCTCCATGATTTTATCGACAATCTGCTTGATTTGTTTGCAGTAGTTGGCTATCTTACATTTTTTTAGGAAATCCTTCAGCTGGATGACAGAGGGTATGATGAACTCTGGAAAACCGATGGAGTGGGCCTGATTGTTGTAGCTTTCTAAAAGGTACTCATAGAGTTGATCAATAAGTCCATCTTTGAATGCTTTTTCATGAAGCTGTGCCTTTGAAAACTTAAGAATAACAGCAAAGTTGAATGGTTTGAGACTGACTGTTTTGTGCCGTTTGTTAAAGTCTGTTTGCTCAAATACCTCTAAAAGGAAAGGTACAGTTGGTATGAATGTGTTGGTCTTTAATGATAGTCTGTTCAGCAATCCAACACAGTGAAACCTTAGAGGATAAAAGCGAGCTGTGGGTAAAAGTTTGATGGTGCCAATAATTGTCTGCGTCAGAGGATAAATCAAAGGCTGTAGAGTATCACTTGGGTGAGTAGTGCAAAGAAGCTGTACCCAGAGGCTGAGACAATGAATGTATTGCCAGTTATAAACAGCTTGACAAGTGTTCTTTTTTTTCACAGAAATCGCATTCCGGAGGTGAATAGCCAACTGACGAATGTACACAAATGCATACTGATAAGCTAAGGCTTGGTCAATCACAAAGAGTTCAACTAAGGATTTTTGCATAAAATTTATCAGTGGCAAAGTTGTTGGGGATGTGAATTTACAATTGCTCACATATGCCATGTACATCTGCTTTAATGTAGACTCAAAAAGTGTATCTTGTTTTAATTGAACCATCTTGTTGATGCAAAGAAAAGCAAGAACTCTTGTTGTTTCTTCACCAGTTGACCACAGCTTGGTCATCTTTTTTATCAACTGTTTTGAAAGCTTTGGAAAGTTGGCATAGTAAATTATAAGCTTGTGTACATGTTTTAGAATAGCATTGATCATGGCTTCTTCAGATAACTGTGATAGCATTTGAAGTAGGTCAGAGATGTACGACTTCACCTGAATTTTAAGCTTTTTCCATCGAACTGACTTTGTTGATATATGTGCCTTTGCATCAGAGGAACCACTTAGCTGCAGCATGGATTGAAGAGCGGGAACAACATGTATTAGACAAAGTCTCACAATGCTGTTGAAAATAGTGCCACCTTCAACTTTATATTTTAAAGGTGCCTCTTCTTCATCTAGTCCACCTGCCTCATGAACAGCAGCATGAAATGCTGACACCACATCTCTAAATACTGCTAGGGTTGGTTTTGAGGACAAATTTTGAGACCATACTTCAATCATGGACTGGGTAATTCTTATACCCTCTCCCTTGTTACTGAAAACATTGTCTTCATCTTCTTCATCATCACTTGCAACTTCCAACTTAGTGGGTACCTGATGGAATCCAGTTGAATTATCAGCTTCAGAATCTGATTCGTCACCACTTGACATATTTAAAAGTTCCTTTTCTATATCTAAATCATTTCTTGCTGACTTCAATGCATCTTTTTCAGCTTCTACATCTTTATCTGAGCCTTCATCTTCAGAATCTGACAAGTCAGCAAGGTTGTCTAACAAGCTTTTATCTTGACTTTTCAAGAATTCATAAAACTCTGGGTCATTTTCGTGGAGAGTTGAAGCCATAGAATGTTTATCTGCCTTGCTTGATTGACTATTCTGGTTCAATCTGCTTTTCACCAAATCTTTGTTCTTAACAGATTCTGTCATAGAGTTAGGTTTAGATTTAGATTTCACAGGAGCACCATTTATACCTGTTGATCCAGATCTAGATAGACTAGCCATGGTTGCAGAATCTTTTGATTTTTCAGATTTAGCTGAAGGTTTTAATTTTTTCTTACGTGGCTCATTATCTGTCGATTTGGAAGATGACGATTCAGATTCACTGTCAAAATCGGCGTTCAAGAAGCTGTCAACATCCATTTCTTCCAACGATTTCTTTGGACTAGATCGAAGTTGTTTTGATCTAGACCTAGGCTTAGATTTCTTAGGTTTTCCGGGCATCATGCTCTTACCTTTGATGGAGGTGGCCATTTTACCGGAAGCACTAATATTATTGAGGGTCAGGGTTCGTCTTTTTTTCCTTCGTATTTTTCAGGTAAGCTTACTATATCAAAAAATTTATTCCATGTACCTTCGTGCAGCCTAGTAGATCTAGCTTACGCGTAGCTTTGTCCAGCCTTTTATCTGATCTATGTCGAATCTCTCTCGCCAGTATCATAGTTAATACTGTACTGAGGTGAAGAAACTACATTGTATTAAAATTCTCTAGCTCTTCTCCATTTAGCGAATTTTACCAGATATTTTTTTTTAATCGGAGCCCATGATTTGGTTTTTCGACAGTCAAAAACACGTCTTTCTCTTTGCTGTATTTCACCTATCTCTATAAATTGTTTAGATGTTGTAATTCTGAACAGAAAATTCCGTGTAAAATCCGTTTCACATGACGCGTATCCTATGCGGGAGAGTCCGGGCCGGCTCGGCGCTGGTTATCCATCTTTGCATGGTGCGTTTCCAAATGAAAGGGTGTAGGCAGTGGGTGTAGGTGATAATATATGAGAACAGATTTATCTCACCTAACCGTTACACTTGCCTTTAGGGTAGACCAGGACAATCCCAACAATAACATGGTATCTCATAGATAAGTTAGGCGGCCATACACAATCGATTATATTGCGCAAGTCTGGTTGCACAATATAATGGACAATATTTTGTTGCCCACACACGGTCAATAAAATTGCGCAAAACCAAGTTCATTTTGGTCTTGGGATCCGTTGAAGAAGGATGGACGAGTTTGACCCAGCTATTGGTAGAAGATGAAAACGATGCTCCAAGAAGAAAACTCGCAAAGTGGTCAAAGCCATGGTTCCGGGAGTGTTTGACGTGTGGTCACACCATATAACTACGTGAATCGAGCTATAATGAGCCAGTTGATTTTTAAAAACTTTCTACGCATGGATGTTGAGTCGTATAATGAGCTATAGCAAATGAACTTTAAAATACCATAATGTGGGTTCATGTATGTGGTCCACCCCTGTGCCACATCTCTCCGAGTCTTGTAATTTTTCACCTCTTTACGGTTAATCGTTCTGCAAGGGTTTATATATAGCTTCTTTTAACGTCTTCTGTTGTGTACTACATATTGTGGAACTGTTTAAGTAGCACAGTTTGTTTCTATAATCGTCACACAATGCTGGCAAACTTTTGTAGCATTCAAAGGTCCTGCCTAGTTACGGTCCGAAATCTCGAAGACAAAATTAATGGTATAATTGGGCAATTTAATTGACGGTAACCATAGAAGGTCAACTATTTGCTCAATACAATTGATGTCAATATAATTGGACAAGAAAATATCAAGCAGATTTTGATTCCACCAATACAATCGCACAAGTCTTAGCCCCTACATGATCAATTTAATTGTCAATGCCGAGTATTGCGCCATGCAGTGACCTGCAAGCATGAAGCGTACGGACATCCCCTGTCCTGAAACTGGCTCTCTCTGCAGTTTCATAGAATTTCACACTCCTATGGTTTAGTGTGGTCCAGAGCAAAGCGCGGATGTTTATTGACTAAGGCCACGGTCATCTTGTATTGTAAGCCTAGTATCGTTCTTTCTCCTGTTTATGATCATTATTCTGGGCTTTTTACAAATCGACGGCGACCGTTTCCTCTCAGAATCTGACTGACCACCGAAAGACACAAAGCAAAGAAGTATAAGATTATTAATTTGCGAGTTTTTTTTTACCGGTGTTAGCTCACAACTTCCGTATTTGAGTGACAGATCATCTTCCTTCACTTTGAGTTTTTTTGACTGCTATTTTGAGTATCACTCTCATCCATGGGTGATATCTAGCGTAACCGGCACCGACAGAGTACACTTCTGAGACTCTCTAGTAGTAGATCTACGGCTATTCGACTAGATCTAGATCTAGAATCTGCACTCAGACCTGCAACAAGTTCCTACAACTTACAAGAGGATAGATCTAAGACTCGACCTTAACACTATTATAACAGTAGGCATAATGATAAAATTGCGAAGAATAAGATTAATTACTGATCCAGATTCTATTCTAGAATTTAGATCTACGGCCTAATCTAGATCTATAGGCTAGATAATTATCTTCAAGATAAAATCTAAACATCAACGATCAAGGCTATAATCTAGCCATTCCAAAGTCTGATTAGATAGAGTAGACGTAGAATATAATTATTATGATCAGTGGGGAGTAATTAATGAAGGGGACTAGAATAGAAATGCGCCAAAATAATTTTAAGGGATTTATTTGAGTGAGAGCCTTTAAGTTTAAATCTAGATCTAGGCCTATTGCTGTATTCATGGTATTTTTCTAGCCTAATAATATTTCAGCCTAAATTTACTCTTTTATCTGCCATCTGGATACACTGGACTAAGGAGTAGAATAAAATTGGGTGTAAATCTCTTTCCTTCCTATAAAAAATAAATGATGTTGTTTTCGCCAAACTCAAACTAGAGCTAGGCTAAATTAAAAAGATGAATAGGTCGAAATAATAGGCAAGGCTACGTAGTACATTTTTATAAAAGGCAATGGCTTTGAGGATTTTTATTAAATTTTCATATAAAAACTATAATGGAAAGAAGCATGTAGGCTAGATCTAGATTTTTATAGGAAATGGCAGATTCTCCGCTTTCCAGGATGTGTAGTATCAGGCCCTAAATGAGAAGTTTGTTGGACTTTCATTCTTTCTAGAGATCTAGATCTAAATCTACTCAAATTCAATTTGCCACAGATTTTTCTCTAGGATCAATTTGGCGTCTAGAAATTCCCGCATTTTTTCTGACATGAAGATGCTAGAAATAAAATTTTCCATGAGTAGCGACTAAATCTAGTCTATTATAATATTAAAAATTAAGATCAGCTATAGATAGCAGTTTTACTTCAGTCCTAAGCCTGCGACTTTCCTATAATTAGGCTAGGCATAGTAGGCCTATTTATAAATCAATCTCCTGAAGTCAGAAAACTCTCGAACAATTGTGGTCCCTTGAGACTTTGTAAAGTTTGTTAGGTTGATAGAAGGCATTTTTTCAGAATGCCAGTAACCTTGTTAGTTTTTAGTCGAAGCTTTTAGCTTTCGACACAGATTAGTCTGTATGCAGCCCACTTTGTTTGTTGCATTATGGTTGGCGCGAATTTATGAATTAGATCAGTGTTTATGTTTCATCGTATTTATGATCAATTCAAATTTTCAATGTCACTAAAACTTTAAAAGAGTTTAAATCAAATGTTCAAGCACAATTGCATGGAAATGACTGTGTTAACAAAAGCTTTTATTTGCAGCAGATTTCATTTAAATACTGTCTTTTCAGCTGTAGCAAATCTGAATCAAAATGGCTCAGCCTGCACCTTTGGTTATGTTTGTTGGGACAGTGGCCCTGGGGATTTTCGTAAACTTTTCTATCCACAAAATTGAAGAAGGTAAGCAAAAAGTAAGACCATTTGCATGTGGTTCTACCGTTATATTTTAAATTCAGAATGAACTAAATAGAAATGTGATGTTTTTCATCATATTTATAATTGTTTTTTCCCTGTTTTTATACTTTTGAAATAAGAACGAGCAGCTCTCTTTTTATGACTTATCAAGATCAGTATTTCTTAACAGTTTAAGGGGGCTCGACATAAAAAGGCCATCTTGCTTGTCACTGGGGGAATAGTCACATCTTCCTCATCATCAGCTTCTCCCTCTGGCTCTGGCTCTTGTATAGAAGAGTCTATATCCGCCAAAGACATTTCTGCCGAAGTTTCAGTTATTTCATCAATACTGATGTACTCTTGGACAGTCATTTGAGGGGCAGGGCCAGTCATCCTTGAAAATTTTTCGAACAAGTTGGAGACCTCACTTTCGTCTGCCGGCGGTAGCTCCTCTCTTTCAATTGATACAGATCCAGTGTTCTCCTGAACAAAGCCAGCATGCCTGAAACAGTTATGGATGGTAGCTGGGGTCACTTCATTCCAGGAAGCAGCTGCCATCACTGAAGCATCCAGGAGGGACATTTTTAAGTGTGTGTTTGTGCTGCCTGTCTCATCAAATGAAGAAATAAACTTCTGCAACACCAGTTTTCGATAGATGGTCTTGAAATTCTTTATTATACCCTGTACCCTGGTCACAAGGCTGGAAACGGGATGTTGTGTTCGGAGGCAAAAAAAACATGGTGATAGCCCGGAGACCACTGATGACTTGAGGGTGTGCACTACAGTTGTCCAATACCAGTGCAACAGATCGGCCTTGCATCAGAAAACGCCTGTCATGTTTTTGTGCCCACTCTTTAAACAAAGAGCTGGTCATCAACGCTTTCTTGTTATGTCGATAAGTGACAGGAAGTGTGTTTATGCCTTTGAAACATCGTGGCTGGCCGAATTTCCCGATCATTAGCAACGGGAGTTTTTAGCTCCCGTCCATATTGGCTGCACACAAGAGAGAGACTCTTTCTTTGGTAGCTTTCTGGTCACTGCAGGCCTGCCCTTGAAACGTCAGGGACTTGATTGGTAGACACTTGTAAAAAAGCCCCGTCTCATCAGCATTAAATATGTCTCTTGGGCTGTAATCTGCCAAGATTTTCTGCAAGGTGTCTTCCCATTCCGATGTGTCGATCTCCTTGGCTGATGCAGCTTCACCACTCATTGTTTTGAAAACAATTCCATGCCTCTGCTTGAACCCATCAAGCCATCCTCCACTCAATTTGCAGTCTGTGTGACCAAGCTCCTAAGCCAGCTGCTCGCCTTTCTCGATCAAAATTGGCCCTGATATTGGGACATCCATTGTTCTAGCTTGTTGAAACCAGATCAAAAGAGCCTTGTCAACGTCGGGATATGTCGATGTGCGCTGTTTTTTAAACTGGCGAGTTCCTTGGTTGACAGCAGCTCTTATCTTGTCTTTATCTTTCAAGATAGTTGAAAGAGAACTTTGAGCAATGCCGTGCTCTCTACATAATTCTGCTTTGCTTTTGGTTCCTTTCTCGAGGTCTTCAATAAGCTTTAGTTTGGTGTCAAAAGAGACATTTTCTTTTGGTTTGATGCCATCTTTCAATAAAATTTTAGGACTATAGTGAAGAACTTGTGATGAGCAAGAAAACGAAGTTACCGCTCCGACCGATAGATTTACTATGAATAAGCAAATGACAATACGGTATGCCAGAGTTTCTTTATCATTCTGATTGAGAGCCCCACCGCACACGAGCAATGCCAAGCAATTAGCATTCACAATGAAAGCTCGTGACTGTTTATTTAGCCATCACAAGATGGCTTGTTGTGGTCAGCATTCTGAGCCAATCACAAGATGGCTTGTTGCGGTTAGCATTGTGTAACTGTAAGATCACTAGATCTAAATATATATAGATGATCCAGCGTACAGGCAAATGATTGATAAGCCCCTCGATCACTACACACACACACACACACACTAACACAGACACACAGTCAAACCACAGACTCCCCGCAATGCTAGCTGATGTACCGGTCATTCTTGTCCCACCACGCGCACGCGCCCCTCTACCCTTTCCCATCCCTGACACACTGTACAGCTACGCTCTCCTCTACCTCAGTACCTGTATCACACACAATAGGCCTGGCTCAGCTGCGCTGCCTTGGGTATCGCTTGTACAATTTAACTTCGCAGAACTTTGCAAAATTATTATGCTTTTCTAAAGGTTAGATTTTAATGCCCACAGCTTTGTTACACCCGAGGTCTAGCAGGCCATTCTTCGTTAAGGCAGGGGTTAAAATATGATCATTTAATAAGGATAAAAAGCGTTCCTGTAAGTTCCTTCTTTATGGCCGAGGTTTCGTAACGGCCGATGTTGTTACAATCAAGGTCCACTGTACCAATTTTCGAGACTCTAGGCTGAAAATCAGTGAAATGGTTGAGAAAATGAACTTGGAAACATAGTTTTGAAAGAAAGTCAAAAGAAAAGTTTTGGGCTAAATACACTTCAGATGTACCCTAAATGGCTTCCGGTATCTTAAGCTAACATTTTAAAGCTGTAGAAAGAGTTGAAATCTGAAAATTGCTATTTTATGATGAAATCAACTTTTTTGGACCCGCTTACCCCCTCAAGCTCTCTAGAGAAATTATACATGTAATTTATTTTAACTCATGTTGATTAGCATGCGTTTAGGCTAAACTGATTTTAAGATGGTGTTGTTACTTGGCCTTTTCTGTTTTTGACCAAAGAAGAAAAGCAAACGAAAATTACAAATTGTCATATATATATATATATAAAATTATTTTTGCACTCACTATTATTACTTATAATATGAAATGTTACAAACTTGAGATTAAAATGGGAATATTGGAATCTTTTACTTTTAACAGCGAAGATAAATCAGTGAAATTGACTCTCATATATATTGCTCATTCCCCTCTTTATTTTTTTCTCATATAATTTGAAAATGAAATGTTTGTTTATTTTTTCTCTATCATTCAGGTCATGTTGGCGTTTATTACAGAGTAAGTTTTCATAAATTTCACTTAAGTTCACAATTAATCATGAATAAAACAAACCTAGATATCTGATCTGAGCGCAGAATTTTTTAAGAACCTTTTGACTGTACAGATGCCTAACGTATGTCGTATTGTGTGGTTTTCATGACTTCTAATTATGTGTTATCATTTTAAAAGACCATGAAGAGTGAAAATCTTAAGCTCATTGCTAAACATGTCAGGCTTAGAATTATACTTTGCAAATCATCCGGTCATCAGGAATAGGAGACTTAAGACACTCAAATAAGCTGAATTTTTTTTTTGCGTTTACATAGAGTTTACCCCTAAAAATAAAAATTTGAAAACCCCTTTCTTGAACTGGACATATTTCAACTTTCCAGTAAATTCGAGGACAGCATGTTAGAGTTAATTTTTCCAAGCTCTTTGTTTTTTAAGCAGCTTAGATATAGATTTCAAAAGAAATTTTGTAGTTTCTTATGTGTGGAAATAAAATTGCATGATTTTGATAAATAAATCTTTGCAATGTAATCTTTTTTAATACAATGGAAGCTCCCTGGTATGAAACAAAACCCGCTCACAACCGTTTTGAACTAACCCTTTGTCACAAAGCCAGTATTCAAAAACAAGAATAATAATTGTGAAATTTATATAATGTTAGCCCCACTTTGATTGGAGGTAATTTGTCCTGTGTCTGTGTTTCTTTTTCTTCTTCCAGGGGGGCGCTTTGCTGTCGAAGACCAGTGAGCCAGGCTATCATTTCATGCTTCCAATCCTGACTAGTTTCAGAACAGTTCAGGTAATTTTTGTAATGAAACTTGCCATACAATTTGATTTCTGAAATGACCTGTGTGTTGTCTTTCATTTGTGCAGTTTGGTTGAAACTGTGTAGGCATTTGTATTTACATATCATTAGCCTTGCTATATATACAATCGGACCTGTTTAATAGGGAAGTTGGTGGAGACGACTTTCTTTCTTGATGAATGTGGTAAAATTCTGTTGTTTAATTTTTTTCTCGATTTGGTGGGTCCAACTCTAAAAATTTTGAAATGTGTCAGTGCCATAGGAGGCTGTGGTAACTTTGTCAAATAAATGACACACTTGCATGACATGGCTTTCCTTTGGCAGATTATCATTTCATAGTACTTTCAATCCTGACCACTTTCTGAACAGGTCAGGAAATTTGCCAAGCGAAAATTGAAACTTGAAAATCATGATTTTCATTCCTTAAGTCTCCTGAATGTTTAAAGAATTAATATGAAAGCCCAATTGCATAAACCAAGTCATCTTATTTTATAAAAAAGAGATACAAAAGTAATGTTAATTTGTTATCTTCTCTGATGAATAGTAGAAGTTTTAAATCTATGTACAAATTTTTAGACTATTTATCTTGCAAGCCAAGAGTTCAAAAAGTTCAAGTGTTTACTTTATTATTTTATGAAAAAAAAAAAAAAATTTATGCTTATATTTAAAGCATCATCAACCTACTTGATATTTTTCAGCAAAAAATAGTATTTCTTAATTCAAACATACTTTTTGTCAAAGGTGTTTTCAACTTTCAACAAGTTTCAATTTTTTTCCTTTGTTATTTTTTTTACTTTCTTTTGTATGTCATAAACCTTTCTGTTAGTTTTTTGTCGAGAAAATGTCTTCCAATATTTAAAAATTCCACTCATGTCTAATTTTTAAAAATTTATATTTTTTGTGTGCTTTACACAGACAACATTGCAGACAGATGAAGTGACAAATGTTCCGTGTGGCACAAGGTTAGTGATAATATGAGGTGGAAGGAGACTTAGGATAATTTGAGTTTTTATAGGCCTGCTAGGAAAGGTAAGCCTCAAAATATTCTACCCTTAGTGTCATACTAAAAATGCAATACTTGTACTTTGCAATAGCAAAGTGGCTATAATAAAAATATATATGAAATAGATAGGATAAATATGTATGATTTTGAGCGCAAATTTTAGCAATAATTATAGAATATCTTATTCTACCACCAAGCCCTGTGTTTGTTTTACCAGATAAGCCTTTTCACCAAATATAATTTAGACAACTTCTAATCTGGTTTATCCATAATATCTTTTTTTTCTATTTAACAACAAGCCGAAATACCCTTAAATAGATATCATATAAAACGCAAAATTTCCTGCTGGTACCAAAATACTTTCTTGTCCTCTAAGTTTTTAAAATAATCAACTTCGAGAAGTTTGTATCAGTTTGTATTGTCAGTGACGCAAATGTAAAAACACGCACAACTAAACATAAATTGATAATGAATATAAAAAAAACCAGACTCTTTGATCTTCGTTTAGACTTAACTGTATCTTTTTTTTCAGCGGTGGTGTCATCATCTACTTTGAAAGGATTGAAGTTGTTAACAAGCTGGATACCTCCGCTGGTAGGTGGATCTAGGACAAAAAAGATATTACAAATTTGGATAGGTTGATATAGGACAAAAAGATGGTACAAATTTGAATAGGTTGATCAAGGACAAAAAAGATGGTACAAATGTGGATTTCAGTATCACAAAATGAGTCTAGCTGTGAAATTGGACCCAAGTTGTTGCATTACGAAAATTGTAAGTAAATGATACTATTCCTATAGGAAGATAAGCATTTAAAAATTTTATACCACAAAGGATTCAAAGAAACCATCAATCAGTCCTCTGGGTGAATTTCCAACCATCTTTTTTTTGGTTTCATGGCTACATGTGATAAACAGGGTTCCCGCACGGGCATGGAATTCCAGGAGGCATGGAAAAACTCTTGAATTTGCTTTTACCCTTGAAAAACCTGGAAAATGGCCACCAGGCCTGGAAAAACCTGGAAAATGAACTAATCTATTGAAATTGTATTCAAAGTCGTATCTGCGGTGAAATCAAATCATAAAATAATTGCATCCGCCGTTTTTAATCCTCTTCTCGCTACCCCGTTTTGCAACAGCAGGCCAGGCCTAAGTACTTAGCAACGGTAAGCTAAGTCCTAGTGGCCC
>BMAT01012091.1:59481-75190 GCA_019649035.1 Elysia marginata | reverse complement strand
TAGGCTTATCGCCCTGCAACCTAAAGGGGGAAACAAAGGGGGTGGGGATGCGTGATTGGGACGAGAAGAAAGCCAATCACACAATGCTACACAGGCCAAGGGCTAGCCTACAGTCCACCTGTCTCTGTCACTCCGTAGATTACAGTATGGGCGGACGGGGGAGGTGTTGGCCATTTGCATCATCTGATTTGTTCATCCACGCCCCACAGGTCTTTGTCCACCTTTTAGTTTTACCCTCTCTCTTCACACTCCTGCCCCCTTGTCTTACCCTTTACACAACATGCGTGGGTAGATAGGCCTGCGTTTCAACAAAGAAGGTGCGAATTTCTGTGGAGTGATGCTGGCCATTCCCTCGAAACGAGCTAGCTCGCTATCTCTCGCATCCCAGTGGTTGCCTGGTCCACTTAAAAGGTAATTTTTCCCGATTTCATAGCGTGCGTTTAGCCGATATAACGTGCGTTTAGGGTATACTGATTATATAGAAATAAATCGGTCATAGCGGTCTGGCGTTAGTTTAACCGTAGCGTGCATTTAACTGGAGTGCGTTTAACCGGATACTACTGTAGTAACAAAATTTCATAATATAACATGTATCGTTTCTATTCACCTCATCATCAAACTAATACACATGCTGCCATAAAAAAGATGTTTGTACTGTGGAAAAAATGCCAATCCAAGTAAAAGCATCATAAAAATTCTCATGATGTTCTAAAGATGTTTCAGTTGATTTATTTGCCCTTGCTACAATTTATTGAAAGTTTACAAAATTCCATAACCTCAAATGAAAGTCTATAAAAGGTTTTCATCCAATGCCCTGACTGTTTCACTTCTTTAAGGTATATAATATCAATATATAGGTACATCAAGTGAAAATTTCTAATAACGTATACGTAAAAAATTTTGTGTCCTTAGAGGAGCTTAAAAAAATCATGTACAAGACTGAAAATTTCACCAAAATCAAATCAAATGACAAATATAAAAACTGTGGTTCTTGAAAGTTAAAAATATTAGACATTTATGAAAAAATTTTTTGTGTGCAACTTTTAACTTTTTAAGCAGTCATAAATATTACAGAAAGCATAATGCAATGGACCTCCAATCCAACAAACTTCAGGGGAAAATTTAAAAAGTTAATTAAAGCCAGAGTTTGTAGAAAGCATGGTTTCTTTACAGTACCCCAAAACAAGAATTAAGAGAAAGTTTCTGCAATTAACTTCATATCTTATTAAAAATAGAATTGAACAGACTTGCATAGAATTCTGCAATGTTCGCCTTTTTCCTTCTTCTGATACATCTCCTAATAATGTACAAAGTATCGCTAATAATGAATAACAAACCAGAAAATAGACTAAAACTAAAGCCCGCCATCCACTACCCAGGCCTCGCCTTCAGTCTTTGTAGAGGTTGTTTCAATAGGAGCCTTGGGCCCGCTTCTAGAAATATGCCCATAAAGTCGGATAAACTACACAGGCTTTCCCAATTCATTTATCATGGCTTAGAGAGATAGTGCTAGCCAGAGAAAATTAAATTCTTTTTTTTTTAATTGAACAAATGAACTTAAAACGATCACAGTTGGTATTTTTCTGCATGAGAATTCAATGCTGAATACAAATCTGAAATCATATTTTAACTTTATTACCTTTTATATGCCCAATTTTTTCTACCCCAGTACCCTGGACTCAAGGCTTGGCCTGAAATATCTGTCACCGACAGAATTCAAGAGAGCAATTTGACAGTCAGGATTTTGGCCTGCACAGACCAAATGAGGCCATGTTCAGGCCACAGAAAGGTCGACCGTTGAGAGATGCCTGTGTAGAGAATGGCTTAAGAAAGGACTCTCCATTAGTTTCTATTTCAGTTAAAGTTTCTTGAAAAGGAGGCAGGTCCTAAATTAGTTCATTCTATTACAGGAAATTTCTTAAGGATTAACTTTTAGGATAGGAAAAAATCTGGGCTTTATTTGAGTTTGCTGAATGCAAGGATTCATTAAGTCCAAGGTTGTTGGTCCAATGTATATGACATACTTGTTATGTTTCAGCACACAACTTAGATGTGTAGATGTACATTAAACAATTTACTTATTTAAAAATAAGGGGCCACATAGGCAAGAAAAAATACATGCCTCGTGTAAAAAATAAAGTAAAAGGATAACAGTCAATTTTCCAGTCCCCTAACTTGAAGAGTTACATTAACATCAAACTTCAGAGATGTTCACAGATTGTTACATAGGTATAGCTCAATTTTATTAGGACACCATTCCTTAGAAATAATTTCAAACTACATGTACTGAAAATTGGAAGAAAGCAGTTGTGACAGCTGCAACAACTTCATTAAGAATCAGACGCCAAAGAGAAGGTCTATACCTTTTCAAAATAACATAACAGAGATATGTCTTAAACAAGATCTAGTGAATTTGACTTTATCTTATAAAGCCTGAGATAGATGTATGTTGGAGTCCGACATAAACAGAGGGAAAATTATAAAAATGCTACATGTATATGGCAACAATGATGGTAATTTGGTACAAGTGTTTTTTGTTTTTTTTTTTCAATTATAGGGCCATGTTTCCAAATCTTTTTTTTTTTTCTCAATCACTCAATTTATAGAACATTGAATGTAGTTCTCAGAGTCAAAAAAATGTTCATAACTCAAGATCAACTCATTTAAAACAACATCCACACTTGGTTTAAATCAACATGTGCCTCCTCCTAACCCCCCCAAAAAAAACTTTAAAAAAAAAAAACAACAAAAAAAACAAACAAACAACAACAAAAAAAAAACTGTTGTTATCTAAATTCTGCCTTAAGCTTCCATATTCCTCCTGCCTGCAGGTCACAAATTTGTTGTAACATGGCCTTAAATTTAGGTGCCTCTGCAGGAGGCAAACGTTTCCCAAAGTTAAGCACTATTTCTTGAGAACTGGCCTCACCATCTTTGGCACCCATAAAAGCAATGTAATCACGGATATCTTTCAGGAGATCTTCGTCCTTGGAGTCAATGGTTGTAAGCTGAGGTGCAGGGCGGTCCGGCCGCAAAAACTCATCTTCTTCATCATTGTCATCATCCTCAGCTGTGGTGCCAAGAGAAGATATTCTCTTTCTCGCTTTGATACGAGAAAGGAGGTCGTTGGAGGATAGACTGTCTGATTTAGAACTGAGAGACACATTGCCAGAGACGCTGCCATCAAAAAGTTTTTCCACTTTTTTCTCCTGCTGTTTGCCTGGTTTGGACTTAAAGAGAAATTAAAATTCAAACAAAAAATTATTAAGGGAAACTTTCAGAGAATTCTATATTTGAAGCTGACATTTCAGAAAACTGGATACAACAAAAGTTAAAGGCTTTCTGCCACTGAAAGGAAAATTCCTTGAACAAGAAAAATCAAATAAGAATGCAGTTTAAATGACTTAGATGTAACCCAGAGCCTAATCTACATGTAAGAGTCACAAAATGTAAAAAAAATAAAGACAACATCAATGGTAAGTTCACATACCTGGTTTGATGCATTTATTTGGCTTGTTGTGGGTGGATCTTGTTTGCTGGACTTCCCGACCAAAAGACTATTCTTTTTCTGGCCAAACCTTGGTCTAAAGAATATCATGAAAAAAGCTCTGCTTATGATGGACATAAGTATGACACAAGTCTTTTTCATAATAATAATTTTAAGTGAATATGTCATTAAATTTTAGGATAAAAGTATCCAAATGAGTTGGGTGTTGAAAACTTCAATTTGAGAAAAGGCCTTTTAAAACTGGATTTTTTCATTTTTTTCCTTTATATTTTACTCAATAGAAGATTTTATACTTCCCGTGAGATTTTGATAATTTCATGCAATTTTAAATGTTTAGAAGGGCAGGAAAATGTTTTTGTTCAACATGTCAAAATCTTTAATTGAGAAAATTGCAACATTGACTTATTTGAATATAAACAAGACATATCTTGAAAACCTCTGTGTAAGTTATACCCATTATAAAGCTTCTGCGTGTTTCCTCTTTGTGCACAATGAAAATAATACTTAGTATTTATGCCAAGAATGTCTGTAAAGATTATTTAATGCCGGTCCATGTCAGGACCTTTTAGGATCTAAACAGTATTTCTGCTATCTCAGATAAATTTTGATATAAAGTCATCCACTCATAACAATAAGCACTTTTTCATTGAAAAATATGTAAGCAATGGACACATAAGATTTTTTAAGATTTCACACCATAGGCTACTCCAGAAAATGCTACTCTTGCTACCCTCACATTGCAAGATGTTTTGAGTTGACAGTGAAAAGAAATATACTGAATCAGGGCCATTATTTTGTTTGGTTCCGAAGTAAATAATTTTTGACTGGTTGCACTACCATTAAATTGAAGATACATTTGTTTGTCTTCTATTCTTATATTTTCATAGGACTGCTACTGAACAGAACTATGAATCTAAAAAAGTTGTCTCAAGTTGAAAAACTGGAAAACTGAAAAAACCGAAGACTTCATGCTCTCTTTGAGTACTTCCGATTTTTAATAATTTTAGGAAAATGGCACCAATTTTCTTAACAAACCTTTAGGCATAGGGAAATGCTTTGTTCTTTGAAAATGAACCAACATTAAGAAATACATATAAGACTTCCTGAGAAAACACAACATCTGCCATGCAAGTTTCAAAACTCAGCTGATCAACAAACTACCCTCGTGCTTGCTCCAACTTACTTTGCCACAGATCCATGCTGCCCTGTCCAAGTGGGCAAGCCAGAGAGAGCAGAGGCGCAGTTCTGACGAGAACGTCTCAGGGCGGCAACAGCCTCTCGAGCGACCTTCTCTGCCTCAGCTTCTACAATGGCGTAGTCTGGCCTCCCACTCTCCATGATCTTGTCATGTTTCATGGCTCCTTGAATACCTAGTGTAGAGAGTCAAGAGTCTTCCTTATTTCTTTCTGGATGTCACATCTGTTTATAAAATATTGCTATATATACATTGATGACTCATTCTATAATAAGTTTTAAGGGAGTTGCAAACTTTTTTTTCACACAGATATAAATCTTACACTGTTACAACCCTCTCTTAAATAAAACATTCAGTAAAAGCTATTTCTAATCCGTTCAGACTTTCCCCAATCTGTTTGAAGGAAGATAATTTCACTGGCTCAAATTTATTAGTTCGTACTCCTTTTGACATTAGTGCATTACTGCAAAGTAGAAATTAAATGGCTTCGTTGTAGGGAGCGATAAAAATATGTCTCGCATTCTGTCCAAAAGAGCCGTAAGTCGAACAGCTTAGTTATGAGATATAGGCTTTTAAAGTTTAGTGGCTGTTCAGAAGTCAAAATTTTTTAAATTTTAGATATTGACACTAAAACAATTTTTAAACAGTTTTCACTTCTATTTCATGTTGGAATTTCATTTTATATGTTTTTAATTCCAATTGGTATGGCTGCTAAGGCCTCAACACTTTTACAGTCGTCTAAACTTCAAATTCTATTTTCAGCTATTTTCACAAGTCCTGACCCTGCCAACTTCAAATGGCTATAACTTGATGGAGAGGCATTATAGAGCTTTTCTGTTTGTAGAATTTGAAACAAGAGAAAATAGGGTTTTTTGTGATACTTTCTCTTACTAGCTTCGAATTTTTACTTTGACTCATTTTGACTGGTTGCAAGACATAAAACGTTTTAATGAGTCCAAGAAATAATGCTGTAATTTTTTCCACCGCATGAAGTTCACATTAAACTCAAAGCTGAAGGGCCCAGGTAAAATGTCATGTTTAGAGATGTACTCACTGAAATATAAATTTAAAAAATATGATTCAAGTTGTTACATTCTGCTTTTTTTTTTCAAACCATGTATCTTTCTTTGAGTACAAAAACCTAGTTCTAAATTTTGTTCTTCAGCCAATATGTTCATGCATTTTTGGACATTTGAAACCATTTGAGCAAATATTCAGAAAATCTAAAAGTAAAACTCTGATTTTGTTGTTTCAGCATAACTTTCCAAATGTATCCCTTGGTTAAACTGGAAGAAAGACAAGACTGAGAGGCTGAATTGGCGAAATGACTCACCTGTTTTCTTAAACAGTTCCCTTAAGACATAATCATCGTGGCCATTTTGTTCGGCCTCTGAGTGTTTATCTTGTACATGTGATGTTCCCTTTCTGCTATCCTCTGCACTGTCTTCAGCTTTAGCCAGAGGACAATGCTTGACAAGGTTTGGGATACGCTCACCCTCAAAACCTATTAGAAAAAATATTTGACATGAATCTGTAATACAATTAAGGAGCTTCCTATAACCCAAGTGCATTTTCCAAAACATCTTTTAAAATTGCTCCTTTCCGAATCTTTACAAAAAAAAGTATTTCCAGAAATAATTGATACAACAAGCCTAAGGAGGCCAGGATGAAAAAAAAGAAAGAAAGAAACCTTAGAGTCACCATTAGAAATGTTGAGACATCTTTCAATTAAAAATATAAACCCAAGCTTTGTTTTCATATTTAAATTCTTGAAATGTAAAGAGATGATAGGAAACCAATAAAAATAAAAACAAAAAACAAAACCAAAAAAGAACTTACGTGCATCACGTTTCCTTCTCTTCTTGTGCTTACTTTCTTCCCTCCCTTTGAGCCTATGCTCTGATTTTTCAATACTTGATGCTTTATGTTTGTTCCTTTCCCTCTGTTGCAATGTGACTTCTGAGGCATAGTTTTCCGCTTCTTTATGCAAGCTCCTGTCCATCCGCAAGCTTGGAATAGTCCACTTTGTTCCATTTTTTTCCCACTTTGGATGCTTCAGTGAACTATTAGTCTTACTGTTGGTTCTCTCTTCAGCTGGACCAGGTTCAGTAGGAATGCTGGAACCAATTTCAGACTCGTCGATTCCGTCAGAAGAGGCTTCTCCATCACTTTTCTCCTTCTTTATCTGAAACTCTGTTTTAACTGTGATGTCAGGAATAAAGGAAATGTCACAACTTCCTGAAAAATCTTCTTCCTTACAGACATCAGAACTTGGCTGCTGTTCGGCCCCCGCTGCTGACTTACTGGGACTGTCCTGGTCTTCCTTACCAAGGTTCTTGGTATCAATACTTGGTGTTCTTAAAGAAGTTGATACATCATTTTTCTTCTGTTTTTCCATCTCCATCTTTCTACTAAGCATCTTTGCCAATTCCTTCATTCGCTCAATTTCAGCATTATCAAAGCCGCATTCTTTTTCCACCTCTTTCCCTCCATCGTTCACGTCAATTCGTCCATCCATTACAGGTCCTCTCTCATCTTCTGCTTTTTCTGGAGGATCCCTTTCCTCTTCTTCTTCTTCCTCTTCCACAGTTTTTTGCCTGCGCTCTTCCATCTCATCAAAGCGATTTTTCCTAGCTTTCTTGGGTACCCTTACATCAGAGCCAGTGCCTGCAAAAAGTGCGCTAGTCTCTGTACCCTGCTGATTGTCCTGACTCCCAAGAGTGAAGAGTTCATACATGTCCTGAGACTTAAACAGGCGACGTTGCTTAGGATCCTTCAGAATGCGGTTGGTCAGAAACTGTTTAAATATTTGTCTGGAGTTGTGGGATTAGACAGAAGAAAAAAATAAAGATGAATTACTTACAATGTGGTATGATTGAAATTGAGTTTTAAGCTTATTGTCATGTACATGTAATTCAATTATTGATAATACATAATTTTTAAAGTAAAAATACACTTTACCATATTGCATTTTTAACAGTATTTCTCTAACATGCATTAAAAACATTACATCCCTCACAAATGTACTTTTAATGGCAGGTTTAATAAATGCAAGTCCATACCTGTGATAGATTTTCTCCTCAATAGTCCCAGATGTGAGTAGCCGGTAAATTGTCACCTGACGCTGCTGGCCAATTCGCCAGGCCCGCTCACGGGCTTGTGTGTCTGTGCTTGGATTCCAATCAGGGTCAAAGATAATGACCCTGTCAGCTCCGGTCAAGTTAACACCTAATCCGCCCACACGAGTAGTCAGTAGGAAAACAAAAATGCTTTGATCCTGGGGATGAGGACAAAGAATTTTACACTGAAGTTTATTTTGTCTTTTCTTTCCTCAAGCATCTCATAGGGACTATTTTTTTTATTTCAAAAAGCATCTTCATTTAAGTGTTGACATCTACCTATAGTAGCAAAATTCACACATGTTCATGCTCTTATAATATAGACAATTTTCCACATCCTTAAAAACGACAAATTAATAAAAATAAAAAACTTCAAGCTTTGGAGCAAACAAGACCTACTCCCATTATTTTGTTTTTGTTTTTTTTTTACTCATTCTGATTCAGCAGTGCTTTTTTCTTCTTAAGAAGCAGAACAAAAAAATAGAGAAAGCAATATCACCTTGTTGTACTGGTCTATAAGTGGTTGTCTTGCTGAAATGGAAGTTCCACCATCCATTGTAAGGTATCTATATCCCTGCTGCTGCACAAACTTCTCTAAAATACACAGCATCTGAAATAAGTAAAAAAAAAAAAAAAAGATGAATTTTATTTCCTTAAAAAGCAAAAAAAAAAATTAAGAGTATTAATGTATGTCAAATATTACGATTCAAATAGAAAAGATTATGAGGGTAAAATCATTTTACAGGTTTAAGGGAAATTGGGAGCACACAATAAAAATCTTTTTTCCCCAATGCCAATCCTAGATCATACAAGCTTTATGTAAATAGATCATATAAGCTTATTTGATTTTCAATGAAAAAAAAAAGCCTCTTTACTTTTCCTTACTTCTGGCTTATGATAACATGACCCTTGACACACTTCTCACTTCTTCAATAGAATTCAAACAAAATTTTAGGTAAAAATTTACAATGATGCATCTTAACAAAGATACACCTTGTTTGGGAAAACATTTTCCCAGATACTCACAGTTTTGCTCTGCGTAAAAAGCAACACACGATGGTCTTGCTTTTTCCACAATCTGAGTAAAGCCTCCACCACAATCATCTTGCCACTGCGGCTCCAATGGCCAAACTGGTCTTCTAGGAGATCACTGGGTCCCTGATTGAAAAGCTGCAAGCCGCCCGTAGACAGGTCTGAATGGTTGCATATCTTTCGCAGCATGATCAGCCCTGCAAAAATCTAGTAGAAACATATTTGGCCACTTAGCAAGGTTTTTTTCTTTTTTTTCAAATCTGGCTTGTTATCAACCCAATAATTGAGTTAAATTATTATGGGGGACTTGACAAAAGTTTGACTTTTATCAAACTATTAAGATAATTTGTCTTAATACTATTTTGGTTTTGGCACTTTATTTACCCACACACTTTTTCATCATCATAAAGCAGTTCTTTAACAAAGTGCGAGAAATTTATTGGAAAAGAATTTTAAAAAAATATTTAGCAAAAGAAGCAGATGAAATATCTAAAAATAACAAAAGCTTAGCTGCAACTTGTAAAATAGGATACGCAGGAAACCATGACTGTATTGAGCTTAAATAGTTTATAAACAGCAAAGATACATTTACCAAAGATGCACAAAGAGCAGGAAAATTTCATCACCTCTATGAAGTGCTCGGCCTGGCACTGATTAACAACATCTGCCCCTATAGAATCTTTCATATATCAACTAAAAAGATAGATACAAATCTGAACTCGGGCCTATACAGCCCCATAAAGTTTGATTTTTCTTCAATCTTAAGTTTGGAGGTTTTCTTTAACATTTAAATCCTAATTTTTTTCAAGTTTTTCTGCTTTTTTGACAAAAGGCTTAAAAATCAGAATTACAGTAAAAAATCGTAAAACTTGCATTTCTGATCACCCTTGATATGGATATGAACTTTCTATACCTGAAATTTTCCTTGCAAGATAGCATTGCACTCCCTTGACTCCAGATATTCTTGGTAAACATTCTTCTGTTCATCAGTTAAGCGACAAAACAGGACCTTGAGGACGAAATAAAATTAAGCCGCATTGACTTCAACAGGCTACACATATCAACTAATTCATGTATTATTTTTGTATTGTAACAGGCATATGAGTATTCACCAGAAATTCTCATATTTTGTATGTGAGCAGTGAAAGTGACCCCCCCCCCCCTCCCCTGTTTCTTTCAAAAACCAAGAATAACTGAAAATTTCTTTCAATAAAAATTACCCTAATAATTCCCATCACTTTAGGTAACAAATATAAGGATTTCATAGATCTTTGAACAGTGCAACAACTTTGAGTGTTCATGATTTAATTGCGAACATGAAACATTGATTTAAAAAATTCATTCCAGCTAAACTTCTGATTCTTGCAATATAGCAGCTTTTTTTTAAGATTAAGATTCCAAATTATCTAAAAACTCCTGCCCTAAAATACTTAATACAACTAATTAAACAAATATCTAGAGTACAGAATGATCACTGCTGGACTATCTTAAAATTAGTTCTCTATAAGAAAACTGTGTTCAGTTCTTAATAATAATTCACACAATGAATAAAGCGCCATTTCCTCTTTAATGCATTACATAATATTACACCGTTTTACCACAACTATTTAAATTTTTCGAAAATAGAAAAGTACACAAAAACTCAAGTCACAACATCAATACCTGTTCATTCTTGCCTGGCAAATTTAGGTTTTGTTTTACGTCTGCCTTCATTCTGCGAATTAGGTAAGGATTAATTGTATCCCGAAGAACACAGGCACAGCGGTAGGCTGTTTCAACCTGAGGGAACATGTGGAAGAATTATTACAATATTCTAACTTACACTTTTTCAGACTGATAAGTTGACACAGATTTTTTCAAACAACTCTTGTCTCTCCATCTTAGCAATTCCATTTCGTTATTCCTTTATATTTTTAAAATCCTTCAAGTTAAATTTTTGCTTAACATCGACAAATTATTTTACTCCTGAGAAACTGACGTTATCCATATTTGAGCATAGTGTTCAACAGAATCAACCATTGCACCTACAAATCCAACAGTAGATTCAAAACAAACAAATTTATTATTTCAATGTTCATTTTTTTTCAATGAAGAAAGTCTATCCTATATAAGAGGGTGGATCAATATGTTTTGAGAGTTGTTCTGTATTTTCTAATCTGTTAAAGACACGTACATGAAACTTTCATAGTCCTTCAAAATACTCTCCATGGCTCTCTATGCAACGTTTCAGCCTGATCTGCCACTTCCAGAACACCCCCTGGTAGTCAACTTCTGGTATGGTCTGCAGCTCTGAATTTACTGCTTTTGCAAGGTCTTGAATGCGGTCAAACTTTCGTCCAGCTAGCCTGTCCTTCAGAATCGGAAAGAACCAGAAGTCACATGGTGCCAAGTCGGGACTGTAGGTGGGGTGGGGCAAGACTTGAATTCCTAGCTCCCGCAGTGACTGAGTTGTGGCCCTTGCTCTATGGGGACCTGCATTGTCATGAAGAAGCAAGGTCCTGGAGGTGCTAACCTTTGGTCGCTGCTCATTGATTGCTGATTTCACCTGGGAAAGCACATTCTGGACATAATATGTGACAGTCATTGTAGTGTCTTGAGGCAAAATGTCAACTACAAGTGGGCCACTGTAATTGAAGAATACCGTAAACATTCTCTTTTGGCTTTGAAATCCTGGACGCACAACGAAGGGTCTCTCTCCTTGCCCATCTACCCACATGCGATTGAGGCGTTTTGGTGGGATGATAAAGAAGGGGAACCAAGTTTCATCACCTGTGACAATGTTGGAAAGCTTTTTAGGGCCATGCCGTTCAAACATATTCAGCGATTCTGTTGCACAACGAACCCTCTCTCTCTTTTGATCAACCGTTGACAAATGGGGTATCCATTGGGCGCATACCTTTTTCATACGGAGATGTTCAGTTATGATGGTATAAACTGTACCATACAAAAGGCCGTTGGTGTCGCTTAATTCTCCCACAGGGATATGGGGATCTTCATCAGTGTCCTTCTTGATAGAAGCAATAGTCTGCTCATTCACACATGATTTTGGTTGCCCAGGACGAGGGCAATCGGAAAGTGATTCTTTACCTTCATTAAATTCCTTTACCCAACAGCAAACAGTTTGATAAGAATAGGCACAGTCCGCACAGACAGTCTGCAAGGTTTCATGGATCAGCTTTGCGGATTCACCAAGTTTACAGCGCATGAAAATGTAGAATCGCATGTTTTCCTTAGTGAACTCCATCTTGATTGCTGCAGAGCTATTCACCGCATGTTTCCATGACGTCATAAAATAGATAGTAACAATGTCACATTGAATATTTTTGTTTGGTTTGAGAGTATAAAAGCTGATGATTATTTTCATATATGACATGACTACCAAAGGTCGCGCATTTACAAACAGGAAGGTCACTCTCATTACTGAATGATCCACCCTCGTATACTTTACTTTTAAACAAACTTCCAGCATCAAAGCAAGTCATCTATACATTCGTTAAGATGCATAAGGGGTAACACATGATTGTTGTACAACAAAACCAGTTTACAAAGTCAAACTGTGTAAAAACTGATCAGAATGAGAATTAACTTGCCTGAACCTGAGTGGCGTTAGAGTAGCCCCCCTGCACTATGGGTATGGAGAAGTGCTGCATGAAATCTGGCAGGGTGCCCAACTTGCCAGGAAACACAAAGTCAAAAAGCGACCACAATTCCTTCAAATTGTTCTGAATAGGTGATCCAGACAGGACAATTCTATGAGGTGTTCGGAACTGGTAGGTAAAAATAAAATTTAAAGATTTAATGAAAACAAATTGGTGTACAGAATTAGAACTAGATTTAAAATTCTTACTTTGTTCTTCTTCTAGTTCCAGGCATTCATTGGTAAATTTGCAATCTTTTCCTTCTCTTGACTAAGGATTGGTGGTTTTGTATAGTCCGTAGAGAAGGATAAGTAAAAAGAAGCATTAATTAACGAAAAAATAGGAAAGACAAGTCACCAAAACTACTGCAGTTTCACACCTAGACTTTTGTTCCATGTCCTTGTGATCAATTTAGAAATCTGTTATACATAAAGCAACTAATAAAGATCATGGAGCAGAATCTCAAATTAAAAAGAGAAAATTAAAACAGCTGAAACAAGAGTTGCGGCAAGAATATGATTATGTAATTGCATTAATGTTAAAATAATTAAAGACTGCCTAATGTTTATCAACTGTAATGTTTATAGTTGCAATTTTTTAAAGTCTATCAGACAATGAATTTTATTGCTTCTGTTCTTAACAGACAACCAATTTCCTCTTTTTTTCGTTTTATTAAACGTTAAAAGTTTAAGCAATACTATTTTAAACTGATAGCATGAAAATTTAGCAATGAATAGATTGTCTTGTCCATTGTAAGTTATGCAACTTTTGATGTTTGCTAATGTAATTTATTTATCAATTATACAATTAACTTTTAATGATGGGATTTGAAATACTTTAGAGTAAGCTGCTACATAAATGGTGGAATCTTTTTTTTATAATTATTAGTGATATTTATTGAAAGTAAACTTTGTTGACCTTTATTATAACATTGGTGATAAGGTTGACACATTTTTGAAGATAGGTCCTTATACAAAAATGTTTTTGCTCTTTTGAATTTTGAATGTTTTCTATTGTAAACAGTGATATTATCTGTTTTTACATATAAAACTAGACAAATTGTACTGAAACATGATAGACTAAAATGAATATCTGACTCACCTATCATAGGCATTTCCTAAACAACAACAAAAAAAAAGCTCAGACTGAAAAATTTGATTTTTATAAAGAAACAAACATAGCTCAAGTTTAAACACATGCAATCAAAAGAACACATTTATAGGTGCTTTGTTCACTTGATAATCTTAAATCAAGCAGCTGACCTGTTTGCAACACAGGGTGACTTTGGCGTCTGGGTTCCGTATCTTGTGCCCTTCATCCAGGATAACATAGTGCCAGTTGAAGCGAAGGATTAGCTCTTGCTGTATTACTAGCGTACTGTATGATGTGATGAGAATGCCAAAGCCTTTTGCTATTGACCGCACAAGTTCAGACTGAAAAGAATTTATTATAGTCACTATTGTTTAAGATTTATGAAGATGAATATGCTTTTATAAACTAAAAATACATTTTGTTAACTTTTTTTAAAGATAAATGGCTCAAGGCTTAATCCATGATAAAAAGGACTTAATAAAAAAAAACAACAACAAATTGCATGGTCGAAGACTGATAAGATCATTACTTTCTGATTCCTTGAAAATAGTGCAAAATGTTTTACACTTTCTAAATAACCATTAAGAGGATTTATGACATAAATATCTATGATTTTTTTTCATTTCCATCAAAGCATATTTGTACCTGAGAGCCTGAATAAGACCCTGAAGAATGTAGGATTGCCACTCTAAACTCTGGCCACCACTTGTGACATTCTTTCAGCCACTGATGCATTACTGTAGTTGGACATATGATGATTGTTGGACCAAGACCTTTGTACCTAGAATGTCATAAAACAATAGGAACCTAATTATAAATGATTCAGTATCAGATTTTATGAGTCAAACTAAATGATATCATAAAGCTTTTAAAAAGTTTTGGCTGGCCCAACAACTACAGCAGGCAGTCACTACTTTGTAATTACCAGCTTTTGAGCGGTGCACGGACATTAAGTTAAACCCACAAAACTATGTTCACTCCAGCAAATTAGACAAAAAGAATACACATGACAACCAAAACATCGCTTACCCCATTATGAGAATTTTTCTTTAACCCTAAAAAGAAAAGACTGTATTGGTGACTTACGGAAAGTTAACATTCTTCACTTTGCTGTAGCGTAGAGCTGCTAGGAAAGCAATAGTCTGTATAGTTTTCCCGAGACCCATTTCATCGCCAACTATTCCACCAGCCTGTTGAGTGTGCAACTCCCACAACCAACGCACTCCAGTCTTTTGATATCTAGGGATGAAACAAAACAGTGTAGATTATAAAGCTTCATTAAAATTTTGTGAGAAAATGAATGAAGTTTTTTTTAATTTGCACAAAAAGAATTTTCTGTTAATTTCTTGAACTTCTTTTTTTTTAAAACCTGAAGCGCTAGAGCAATAAAGAGGTTGTTTTACAGTCTTACAAAAGAATAGATATAAACAGAAATTTGTCTCTTAAAACGAACAATTGCAATCTAAAAAAGTAACAACATAAATATTATCATTAAATAACTCAAGTCTCCCTAAAAAAGAACCTAAGCAACTTCATACTGAGATTTATTATGACTGTATTGTAATTAAAAAACTAGACTTACTTGTAAAGCTTTTTCCAAAGTCTGCATGGCACTGTCAGACCTCCATCAAATTCTCCTGGTTCATCTTCATCATTATCAGATTCAGACTTTCTGTCTCTTGCAGCTTTTTCTTCCTTAGCTTCAAGCTTTTGTTGTCTTAAGGAAAAAATATTTATCCATATTAACAATATCATAATCAAAATGTTTGCATTAATTTTTTTTTTTTCAAAGAGAAAATGTTCTAAGTCCAAAAATTTTAAGAGTTACACACAAAAAAGTTGTTCTTTGAAACTCTACTCCCCCACTTTCTTTAAAGTCTTATTTCTCAAAAACATACTGTAGCGTTCTCAACAAACTTAAAAAAAGCTTTTCCATTAATATTAACATTTTCTTCTGTAAGCTTATCAACTGTGATAGACAGAACTACAAGTATAGTTGATCAAGTTGCTGGATCCATTTCATTTCTTAAAATTTACTTGTAGGTGTGTGGCATTACTTGAAGCATGTGTTAGTCACTTTGATAAGTTCACTGGACTTAAATGAGAACAGGTTTTGGTTGGTATT
>BMAT01012091.1:15649-29131 GCA_019649035.1 Elysia marginata | reverse complement strand
TCTCTCTTTCTCTCTCTCTCTCTCTTATCTCTTGAGCTTAAAATTCTATAACCTTTTTTTCCAACCTCTGTTGGGTAATTGTAAATTGCTGATAATTAAGACTTTATTCTAGGTTAATTAGTTATCGTGTAATCGATGACCAGGTCTACAACAAGTATCACTAAGATTTAATCCATGGTGTAAATTGCAACATACATTGTAATAAAGAGTTCTAAGAGCGGGTTCGTTGGTTAAACTGAAACGAAACTAGGCTACATGTATGGTGTAATATTAAAATTATTGGAAATTCGTTTTGAATACAATGTCGATAAAACCTTACATTAAGATTAGATTTCCCACTCGTATTTCTTGTTTGTCGGGGCTTTTTGTGACTTCAAAATAGTTATGTTTAAACTTTAAACCAATGACAAGTATACTACATGTAGATAAAGCACTAGAAGTTGGCGTATCAACTAATAGCTATCGGCACTCTAAGAGGCCAAAAAGTAGGCCTGCAATGGATAAACACAGGCAATATAACATATTTTGGGAGATTAAAGATTGTCACACACGTTTTGACGTACGGTTTATATTGGGGATTAATAGACTATGGCATTGCAGCATACATATATATATATATATATATATATATATAAAAAATTTAAAAGTGATATTTATAATTGTGCCCGTCTGCACATCCTCTAGTATATATATATATATATATATATATATATTATATACCTACTAACAAAAAACACTGTTTCGCTCACAATGAAGTCCAGACAAAGCGCTTTCTAATTCTATGCACTAAAAAAAAACCAACAACAAAAAAAAAAAAAAAAACAACACGGCTGGATCACCTGACAGCCACGTAGAATGAGAAACATAGGCCTCTTTTTAGAGCTCATTACTCTCCACAACACAGTGGAATGCAGACCAAGTCAACACCGGGGGACAAAAAACATGTAGGCCAAAACTAAGAGATGACTTAACCATTACAAAATTATATATACATACATATTAAAAAAATGCGACTGTATGCCAAACTTCCCTCAATACCCAGAACGCGAAAAGTTAGTTACTATTGAAAAATCGAAATAATTTTTCTATACACATGCATTCATTTAAATGTTATTTTTTGTTGTTGTAATTTTGATTTTGAATTTTTTAATCTACTGAAAAGTGCTTCAACCTTTCTGTAAAAGAAGAAAATGCTCATTATTTCACAAAATTAACCCAAAAAAAATACGAGAAAACAAAGGAGAACAAGTCATGGAATTTGAACAGTATTGTCCAAAATGGTCGTTCCGCTGAGAGTTGAAGATGTGGGGTACGGAAGATTGCGCCGGTTTCATCCGTGATTACATAACATGCCGCCCGAATTGGACATCCTTGTGTTCAGTAAATTGCGCCGGTTTTCTTCGTTCGATTTTTAATCCCTCGATGATGAAGTTATTCGAATAAAAATCGATTGCGCTTAGTGTAAGGATTCACATGTCAAAATAGTAAAGTCCAATAACTCTGACTGTGAGATCACGATATGTCAAGACTGCTTTCGGGAGAGGTATTGAAAAATATAAGCTTTTAAAAATTCATTCCTTGAGTTGTAGCAATAAACATTCTTGATAGTTGGCAGACGGAAGAGGTTTCGCGTCCGAACAGGTCTAAATAAAAAATAATTATAATCGATCAATGAGAAACATATCGACTTTCTAAAACCGGCGCAATATTCCAACAAGCAAAGCTAGCATCGTTGACACTTCTCTTTGAAGTTTTACTACAATAGGATAAAAACCGGCGCAGTCTTCCGTCATCCGAAGATGTTGACTTGAAGTTGAAGTGGATGTGGTACGGGTAAAAAGTTCTTTAAAACCTTGAGGTCGGACGCAAGCTTGCAAAATTTGTTTTAGGGTCAATGTGTTTTTGTTTTTTTTAGGCTTAAATAAAACAACTCTTGATAAAAGTCTTAAATATGCCGTAAGAAATTAATATTTAGGCGTGCGAAATGATTATTCAAATCAGGCATGGCTTGATAATGTGTGGTATGCAACTGCATAAATGCAACCTACATTAAACGTTGTTCATGCATAATTGATTCTTTGCCAAGGTACATTGTATTTAAAGACTGTATTTGGGGCCACAAGCATTGCAAATTTACGTACAGTATTTTCTTGGTCATGGTAAAATCATGTTATATAAACACCCTGACCTCCCTCTCTTGACTCCATTCTCTTTTTACCTGGTGTCTCTAAGTTCGAGAGTCTATTGATCTATATCCCCGCCTGATCCGTATTTTCAACTTTGTTTCCCTCAACTAAGTCAACAGGACATTCACCAGGGATCGTGTACTCTAACTTTAATAAGAACAAAAAAAAATCATCATACTATTACACGCACTAATTAGATTTATACTACAAATAATGCACTTTAAAACTCCAAAATAAGCAAATGACTTTGATGACAGAAATAGATGTGATTTTTTATTTTTATTATGAATCTTCTAGTCTGTTAAATAACTATTTTCATACGTGCTGCATCATTGCGAACCAAATACATACATGGTTTTGCTCTGACATCGCTGATTTTCATACTCATTGAGACGGTTTAACATGGGTTCTATTTTGGGATTTTTGTAGCGCTCATCTGTTTGGTTAGCCTTTAGAGTGACTTCACTACATGCACACAGACACCCAAAGTACATGTACATGATCGTATTGCTTGTGATTGTGTGATTTATCGCCTGTATAGAATTCCAACCATATTAACAAATAAAACGAGTACCTTACCAACACACACACACACACACACCTGTAGTAGATCTATAACTTATAACATTTTTGTTTGATGCTAATAATTGGCTCATGATCTGCGCTGAAAGAGTTTATGCCCTGTGGTAGCCATACGCCGTGATTTGTAATGTAAATACTCATTACAATTCTAAAAGGTTGTACTGCATTCTTGCATAGGTTTGATATTAAAGATAATGTTTTCGGTAGTCTCACCTTATATAGATCAATATCCAGCAAATTAACTTGACTATTCTTCAACAGTTTTAACACCTCCCATGAACACAATTATTTTCACGAAGCCAAAGCTCAGCGTGATTTTATTCCTTTTTTTCTTCTTTCGTTAGTTTATCTTGATTTCTATTACTTTTCTTCACAGAGAGATTGAGAAGACCAAATCAAACCATACAAGCCATTTAGATCTTGACTGTGGGTGAATGATTGGACTTCATCCCTTGCAAAATCGTCACTATCACAGTCAATAGAAAAATGCATTTGCCCAGGGTTCCGTCTCATTCTTGATCGCTACCGCATTCGATGAGAGGAGCGAAATAAGAAACACCGTGGCTGCCAAGCAGACTTAAAAAGTGATCTTATAGCCAGGATCGTTCGACTTTATCCCAGACATTCTTATGTTATATTGCCTCAGAGATTATGGTTGACTTGTGACTCTTTACCAACCAATTATGTTGTGGCGTTTGTCGTCGGCCTAGATCTTCAGGATCAATAAGACATAATAGAAATCCTTTGAGATTTGATTGCTTTGGATAACCAACGAAGTTATAGCGGATAAGAAGATCGTGAGAGCATCATGGGTAAAGACGGCGAACAGAGTAAGTTTTTGGTTGTTATTAACTAGTAGGTACATCATATCGGCCATATTGGCATAATTTTTTAAATATAAAGAATTCATGTATCTCTGTCCGGTACTGCTATCTTTTTGTTAGAATTGTATATAACTTTCATACGAAATTTCATGCTTTTTATAGGTTTAATTACTTATGCATTCGAGATTTTTAAAAAAGCAGAGCATTTTAACTTCATGCCGCGTGTGGTTTTCTTCTGTTAAGGAGATGAACTGGTCTGACCATGATAAATGTTCTAATCATTCTTTCCCATCGTTATTTGCTTGATCTGTTGTCCCCCGCAATGACTGGTGGCTTTCCAGTAAAAGCCAGAACCAACACACATCCATTATATACTATTATAGTTTATAGTACTGGACTATGCAAGCGGGACTGATAATGGTTCTAACCGAAATCTACATCACAACTTGGGAAACACCAACCTCTTCCGCTTTCCTTTTTTTTTGAAGATTGTACGCCACTTTGTGTTGGCGAGATAGGAAAAAATACTACGCAGCTCCAATAAACACTCTTAGACCTCTCTTGACAAACAATTCGGCACCAATAGGTAGATTTAGGTCAGAACCACGTTCAAAAAATCAAGGCGAAGCCAATCACAAAATAAGGAACTTCATTTTTGCCCAGTATCATTCCTTTCAGAAAGATGTCATCCTGTTTCCTTGTGACAGAGTTCTTTAAAAGGTCATACATGTATCTGTTTGGAAAGGAGCAGTTTTACTCAAGCTATTTCTCCTTTCTTCTCATTTTGAAAACTGCCAAAGTTCTTTAGTGCATTGTATTACGTTCAGTTCAAGAAAGAAGCATTTAGTAGCCTATATGCCTACTTCATTGCACTTTTATCGGTAAGGGCGTAGTTTATTGAGATGAAGACATCTCCTCTAACTCAATTCTCTACATCAATGCAGAAATGTCCAAAGATGAGCTCAAGGAAGAACACGAAAGGCTAACAACCCGGCAAAGGCTTTTGGAGAGAGAATGGGAGCAGGTTCAGGCTATTTTCCAGGTAAATTCACAAGCTTTCTTTAAACAGACTTTGTGTTCGCAAAACATAGTGTGTATTATTTGATTACTCGGTATTTTGTAACGTATAAGATGTGCGCAAATCAAGTCGAAAAAAAAACTGTATCTTAAATTAGCGTACATTAGTTAAGTAAATTCCTAGAGTAGCTCCATTACAAATTTGAATTAAAAATATCAACTTATAAAAGCAAACATGAAAGGGGCGCTCTTCATTCAGATAAAACAATTAAAAGTTTCATGAAGCACAAACAAGACTCGAGGGACAACGGACATACATGTCAAACTTTCCAACTGAGCCTGAACCTGAATTTTTTTTCCTTACAATCTTACAGTAGCCTACACTAAGCCTCACTCTGAGTATGCCTTCAGTTCGAAACGTCGGCAATAATAATAATAACAACATTAATAATATTATATGATAGTAATAATAATAATAATAATAACAACATTAATAATATTATATGATAGTAATAATAATAATAATAATAACAACAATAACAATAATAATAATAATAATAATAATAATAATAATAATAATAATAATAACAATAACAATAATAATAATAATAATAATAATAATAATAATAATAATAATAATAATAATAATGGTGATAATAATATTCATACTAGTGACTCGTCGTCACCGAGGGTTTGGAAAAGCTTACTAATATTTCTAATGCAAAACAGGTAGCCTATATAAAATCCTTACGCAATCATTATTCTGGCTCTGAAATACAGAAGTCAAAAGTTAATACGATCGAAAATCCAACGCTAGACTGTGTCCAACGGGGATTTGAACCCTCAATTTCAGTTGCTCCGGCACCCACTACCTGATTTTTATTTTTAGAAGCGTAGCCAGCTGAACCCACAATTTTCACAGCAAAGGTTGTGAAAATTACATAAATTATACTATACGATTAAATTCAATTCTTGTGACGCACTTCATAGTTTTATCAATTATCCTAAAGCATCTAAGCAAGCGTAGAATACCTAAAGGATTCTTTTGCATTTCAGAAGCTCTCCCAAACCTACGAAGACTCCAAGGGTACTTTCTCCACAGGGAGATATGGTCAGCTCAAAGACATGATCAAAGGGGCGACAAGCGATGACAACCTTAACCGCATCCGGTGTGTGATACAAGACGCCCCTTCCGGTAAGTTTATTCACAAAATACCCAAGCAAGCAAAAGGAAAAAAAAAGGAAAAAAAAACTTGGAAAAAACGTATTGTCTGCAAGAAATCTTCCGCTCTTGAGCCAATATTCCAGGGTGACACAATCTTAGTTGCTTTTCTAGTTTTTTTCTTCTTTTCAGTCGATTGAAAAAATGTGACATAAGCCCGAGCAACTCAAGTTACGATGTAGGCCTATGTTTTTATATGAAGCAGCATAACGTTAGTACATAATGCCATCATTAAGGTAATTCAGACAGCATCAAATATCGAATTGTTTTGTATGAAACATAACATTAAGGCTGGATAAACTCGTGCTTAAATAAAAGTGTTTCCTAATTTGTCGTAGGATGTTTATAACGCGTGAAGTCGCCCTTGGACTTCTCGAGAATCTTCATGGGTCTGAGGTTATGCCTCAATTCATTAGAGGCGTGATGTTTCTCGAAAACAGGGTTTCCCGAAATGACGAACGCGTGTTGGTAAAAATGACAATAACAGTAGAAAATTCTCATTTTTGGATCGGTCACATAGGAAGCTACCTTTGTCATCAAACACATGCAGGTTTGTGATTTCGGCAAACCCAGTTTTTTTCTCGAAACCTCACGTCTATCAATGAGGTTAATTCTAATTCTGCAAATAATTTTCATGGATTTCCCCCTTTATGTAAACGAGTTTTAACTTACGCTTTGTAAAGAGTAAGTTGGCATTTTTATTCAAGAGGTCAAAGCGCTCAAGTTTACGTAGCTAAAGTTATGCCTGAAGGATAGCTTGATAAACCAGTAACCCTAACCAGGCCATATCATTTATACATAAGTTGCTGCACTCCAGGGTTTGAGAAGTAACGTTTTTATTAAATTTTTCTTAAGTTTTGCCAATGCCATGGAATCGGCAATCCATATTGTAAAAGTTATCTGCTTGAATGTCCACTATATCCATACATGTTATTATAGCCATGACATGTCCGAGGCTAAAATTTCTCACAATAAGTGACTAGCGTTATGATAGATAAGTGAGAGTTAGACGTAGTTGCCGAAAAAATATTGTGGGCGTTGTCTTGAACACTTACTCAAAATAGTTGTTTCAAACTTTTTGTCGGCGAATCCTTTTTTTTTTTTGTATTGTTTGGTCTGTATATTGACACAGAAATCTTTTGCTTACCACACGTTTGACTAAAAATCTGTTTCTAAGCGCACGTGCAAAGTGGAAGTGAAGGACGAAAAACACCATCCATTATCGCTTGACTATTGGGTACTGACGTCAAAGCCTTTTTATTTGCCACTATCCCTTTATGTATTGAAATAGCAAAATTGATATCGATATCGTCAATGAACAAGAAAAGGCACAGCTTAGTCTAAACTTACTGGTATCGATTTCATATTGTCGCCTTGATCTAACTATACACGATTAAGAAGATGCTCTAATAAATCTTTCTCTGACAGGTGCAGGCGGAGTGTCGAGTCTGCTAAGCAAAGCCAAAGAGTTATCTGCCGCTGGAGAGGCTCAAGCCGGGGCCACAGCAACTGCACCAAACAAATCGGGAAAAATGTCGAGCTTCATGAAGAAACTGAAAAACATGACAGGTTTTTCAGATGAGCCAATCAAAGGTAAACTAAAAGCTAAATAAAAATATTGAAAAATAATAGAACCTAATGCCATATAATTACGCAGGGGAAACTCTAACTTTAGTTTAAGCCAACTTTAGTGGCAATCCTTTTACATGTTCTTTCTTTTTTTGTTTTGTTTTGTTACTGGTTAAAGTCAAATAGTGCTTAACTGAAAATAGACACCATTTCAGTTGTGAAAGATTTCACTATAATTGGACGTGGAAACAAGGTTTCTCGGAAAAGAAAAAAATGCATCAAATAAAACAGTACAACACACTCGCACATAAACATTAATAACTTAATACATGTACATGTACCGTGCCGGATTTGCTGTCATATTCTACAACAGGTAGATTTCAATCTTGGAGGAAGTAAAAGATCTCATTAATCCAATCGATATAATTCGACTTGAAAAAAAAACGCACATTGTAGTGTGTGCATCTACTAGGCATTCTCGTCTGGGCCAATACTTTATTTCTGCAACGAGCAATTCCTTTCGATAGAACGTCTGAAAAATACCATGTATAATCGATTTAATTAACGATACTGTCAGGGTTGCTCTTAGTCTTACTTCTGGTTCCGATATATGTACTAACGATTCATATATTATTTGTGAACATCATTTAGGGAATTAGTAGATAATAAATAATGTTTCCTGATCCAAATACCCTTAATTAGGTCATAGTTCTAAACATAGTTCATATGCTTATTTTTAAGCTAAAATATAATTAAATTTGCCGTTACCACAAATTGCTTATAATCATGACATGGTAATCTTAAGCCTAAACTTTATTTTAAAAAAATTAATCGAAATGCCACCAAACCTTTATTTTACTTAGTCTCACATGTAGTTTTCAAAATATGCCCTCGGTTGCTCGTTTTAAGCCGTACAAAAACCTGGTGATCTTAAGTCTTCTCATACCAGATTACGTAATAAAAAGAAGTAGGGGATCACTTCAGAACTTTAGAGATGAGTATTAGAAAAGGATTAAAACAAAAATTTATGAGAGGTAGTGATATACATGTATATATATATATATATGTGTGTTTTCCGTACCCTCCGAGTAGATGCAAATTACTCTACATCTCTCTGAGAGCATAGGGCACCAACAAAATTTCTCCAAGCATCCCTATCTTGGGCAAGCCATTTTAGCTCATTCCATGTTTTTGTCGGCCTCTAATCTTTCATCGTCCACTGTCCTCCATGTAACCCGCGGTCTACCTCTACCTCATTTCCCCTGCGGGTTCCAAGTTAGTGCTACAATTGGGTGGCGATTTTTATCCCTTCGGAATACATGTCCGAGCCATCTCCATCTTCTAGTTTTAACCTCCTCTACAATTGGATTTATTCCTGTTCTTACTACTTTTCTCTTATGTGTGGTCCTTTGCTCCCTTCGAATGCCCAATATTCTTCTCAGACATCTACCCTCACCCCTCCCCCCCCCCTAGTCTGCTCTCTATTTTTTTATTTTTTCTCCATGTTTTGCAGCATACAAAAGAACTGATCGAACGTTTGACTTGTATGTTTTTAACTTTGTAATTTCAATTATTTGCCCTGATTTTCAAATGGTATTTAGGCGCTGAAAAGCGATGGAGGCCATTGCAATTCTGGATGTGATTTCTCTGTTTATGTCCCCGTCCGCGTTGAGGTAGCTGCCTAAGTAGTCAAACTCATTTACATTTTCCAGGACCATGTTGTTTATTTGCTGTGTTTGCATTTATTCTCATTTTATCTTAAAGTGATTAGTTTTGAGTCCAACTGCTTTTGCATGCATTTCTATTTGGGTTGTCTTCTTCTACATGTCTTTAAGTGAATACGAAAACAGAGCAATGTCATCAGCAAAGTCTTCATCTTCAAGATGATAAAAGCCTCTCCCTTGGTTTGTGAGCTGTTGACTTCTTCGCAACCCAGTCAATCACTAATAGGAATAAGATTATAGATATGACATATCCCGGTCGGACACCTAACTTAACTGTAAACCATTCACTATGTTTCCCTCCGTGTCTAACGCAACATTGGTTATCAGAATACATATCAGACAAGATATTGATGATCTTTTGTGGAACTCCATATGATTGAAGTACATGTATCTTCCATAAAATGATAAAGTTTCATGGTTGAAAACTGTCAAATGCCTTTTCAAAGTCGATAAAGTAGAAGTCGTGGCGCCGGGTTAAAATTACAAAAGGAAGAAAAACGTGGAAGAGACAAAGAGATATGTTCACTGAGATTCACCCAATTAAAGAAATATTAATAATTTAACTACTTTACGAACGAACTTTTTGTCGCGATAAAAATCAAGTACATGTACAGTGGTGACCAGTTTATCCTTTATAAACCGAAGTTGAATAATCAAAATACTGTATCTAAATCCAATAGTTGTTTTTTTTTTTTTTTTGCACGCCTGGGGGACTTTTTTCTGTGAATGATCCTGGCTAATCTAATTAAATTTCTATCATCTAAAACAAGTAAAAGGATTTTTCGCAGATCCTGGAATTTTGCTTGAAGTTTAAGGGGGGCTTTGCTGTAATTGTAATACACAACATTATGTATTAAATTTTGTGTTAAGCACGGGTGAGATGCTGTAGATGTACGCATTCAACTGAATACATGTACATGTACTGTAGATAAAGCGGCAGTTTTTACACAATTTATGTATAATTATCATTGCTTCTGCACGCGCTATTTGTTATTTGAATCCCTCTCCTCCCATTCGCTAACCACACATTGTGTATATAGAATCACACACACTCTCTTCTTTTCTTTCTGTCACTATCAGTGGAAGATGTCATGAGCGAGTCGGAACTACAGCGCGACAACGGCCGAAAAAAGCGCGTCATCCAACGTCACGTGACCCAGTTTACGAAAGCGCTGGCTGTTTTAGAGAAGCTCAAAGAGACATACGAAGCGTCCAAGTCGCGAGCACCTCCCAAGAGGTATCAAGAACTCAAGGACATGATCAAAGCTACAGTTGCAGAGAAGATCTGAAGACAGTGGCAGCTTTAGGACTTTTCTTCTACTAAAGACTGCCACAAAAGCTTTCACTTTTCTTAAAAAGTCAAAGAAGAATTCACAAGAACTCAGAAATTGTGACATATTCGTGTATTTTATCTCCTAACAAGTTAACTACAGTCTGTGGCTGTGATCTCAGAAATGTCGTGCCTGGTTATCTTACAGCGATTAATTTCCGAGAAAGTGATATTTAAATGAGCTTTCCAGATGAGTGACTACTTGCAGATGATTTTTCAATGCAAAAAAAGGCCATGATACCACAATTCAGATACCCCGGTACATGTACACTGTGCTCCTAAAATAATTCAAGTGGTTTGACTTTCACTGCAGTTTTAAAAAATTTTGACGGCTTTGTGCAATACAGTGTAATGTATTAAACAATGCCTTATGAGCAGGTGATGATCAATAAAAAATATGGTGCCTATTCAAATACATGCATGTCTATGTACTAGTACCCTGGCATTTGTTTGTGAGGACCTTATTCATTTCAAAAGACTTGTCACGAGCCATTTGAAGAAAAAAAAAACACGAGTTGGTTTGCAAAATTTGCAAACTTGTTGGTTGACCTGGTATGGAAATTTGAGAGCATTTGTACTAGCATACCGGTATGAAAAGAAAACATGAAAACAATGCAAAGTACATGTAGCATGGATCAGTCATTCCCTTGATTTGAGGATAAATTTATTTGTAACCATGAGTGGTTCAGAAACTTTGCACTAAGCCTTGCAAGTGAGGTCCTGCACTGGTGAATTATTTCAAGTTATTAATACATGTATAACTAATAATAACAATAATGATAGTATACATGTACATGCATTACACAATTTACTTTTTGCATTATTATTGCTGGCGTATATTTGCCATTTATAATTCATTTTAATTGAAAGTGCAGCTGCCTAAAGCAAGGCTTTCTATTTCTCTGGTTTGCAATTATGTATTGTTAAAGTGCCTTTCTGAATCCATTATACATGTAGTATACATTTATAATTTTGCATTTCTCTCTGTTGTTTATGATCTCTCCCCTTGCAGATATTCAAATTTTTCCACATTGATTTGAACAATTGTTAATTATCACATGTGAGTCTAGTTTCGGAGTTTTAAGACTTAGATACCCATGTACATGTATATACTTTAGGTAGAAACCCTATAATGAGCCTTTAGAATGGTGAAATTATTGTTTTGATATACAGTGGAACGCCTCAATTAAGGCCACCCCTCTTAGTTACATGTATGTGACTTTAAATTTGAGGACGTCCGCTTACATGGGTATCGTAATTTAACTACTAAACTAAGTAAGACCACCTATTTATAAGACCTATTTTTAATACATAATATTTTCCAGGTCTTTATTCAAGGATTCCACTGTATCTGTATGTATCTTGAGTTGTTGCATTTGCAAAATAGATGATCAGTCAGAGACACAATGTCAATTATGAAAAAGGAGTACTGAGATTTTCCGATATAAAAGAGTTGAAGAAAACAACCAATATTTTTCTATTGTAAGTGTAAATGCTCTAGTTAAATTTCTCATTCACATTCATCATTTCAATGAATTTCATTGCCAATAATATGTCTCACGACCTATGTAAATGACTCCGATGTCTTTTTTATAAGTATAAAAATTAATAGGAAAAAAGGCCTAAGCAAGTCTTTTCTTTTCTTACTTTAAACCGACAAAAGTGTTTAACATTTTTTCACAGCATGTTCATAATTTCAAAAGTTTTGATGTTTGGAAGCACAGAAAAATGCATTGTTAAAAAAAAAAAATTTTTGGATTGTGAAACTTGTGCCATCCAACATACTTGTACATGTATTTAATCATTTAGACAGGTTGCGAGACATATTCATTATTGTTAGGATAATACAGTTTCCACAAGCTTTGACCAACGGAAAATTTTGTAAACTCAAATTTTACTTTTCTGATGGAAAGTCTTAAAAAAAAAACAACCTAGCCATTAGCTATCTTTCACCCACATTTTTTTTAAGACTGATTGAAAGCAGCAAGTCAAAGTTGTTTTTTTCTGTTTTGTTTTAGGTATTGCCTTTCTACAAAAATGCAAAACAAATTGTATGAGCTTTTTCTGCCTTTCAAAGTAGTATTTGGAGCTCCTAACGCTAATTTTAGTAAATCAATCCCAAACAGCTCCAGCAGTAACTTATTCATTTGGTTTGATAAACAAGTTATCAAACTTAAGACACAAAATGTAGAGTCAGGCCGAGATAACTCAATTCATAATTGAACAAGTATTCAATTTAATCCAAGTTTGAAGTATCTCGAATCGACTGAGCTGATTTAAACCAAAATGGTTTTTGGTGCCAAAATACTTTATAATTATGTATTATTCTATAATAAGTTGGCCTGCATAAACCAGAATGGGTTTTACAGTCAATAGAATTTAGGTTTGAATAGATTCCACAGCATATCAAAATTCTTCATACTAAAATTGTAATGCATTAATAGCTACTATGTAAACCTACATGTGTTACAGTCAACTCTGTTTAAGTCCAACTCCAGGAGACATAGCAATAACATCGGCTTAGGTGAAATATCCAGTTACATATATGTTCTAAGCCATCTAATTGCCACCATGGAACCAAGAAAAACAGAATACACTGACAATAGATTTAGGCAACTTCAACAGATTTGACCGATTATCCAAAATTTGTATATCATATGCCTATTGTTAGACAATACTGGATAAATAAATAACTAAAAAAACATATTTAGATGGGGACCAAATGGGTACACTAAATTGAAACAGCAAGGACAAGGCAGACATGTTCCTTCTAAAACCAGAAACTATCATTACTCATCAATATATATATATATATATATACACAAAATCATAGGCAAACAGATAAAAACTCTTGAAAGCCAAATTTAGAAAAGCAGTCACTTTTAATACTGTATCATATTATGATTACAAAAGAATACTGATAGAAGTGAGATACCGGTACACACAAGAAGTATTAACGTTTAAACAGAGTCAACAAGGAAAAAACATAGGGTAGAAAATTATACTCCACTGAGACCAATTTTGGTCT
>BMAT01012091.1:0-15023 GCA_019649035.1 Elysia marginata | reverse complement strand
CCGAGCCAGGGGCAAGCAGGAGAGGGGGAGGGGAGGCTGGGCGAGGCGCGAGGCACGAGCCGGCAGAAAGCTGGAGAGGGGAAGGGGAGGCTGGGCGAGGCACGAGCCGGCGGAAAGCTGGAGAGGGGAAGGGGAGGACTGTGGGTTGTAGTAGAACTTAACAAAGCGCGATGCCCGAGATTACATAAACCTACATCTGGCTGTAGACTTTTAGTTACGTACCGTAGTTTTAGTACACACCTGTACTGACATTGCTAAAATTGAATGCGCTAAAGTATCGTTAGTCATTGTCTTTCAGACTTCGGCTAGCTCACATCGTCACCATAGTTCATCATACACACAGTTCAAGTTTTAATGCTTTTTTTAACTTCACCGTTCACGATACAGTTACATTGTACAGTACTTTTTACACTACGAGAGAACACCAAGATGCCTTCTACTTCAGCTGTCAGTGTTGCCCCCTTGAAGCCTTTACAAATGTAGTATGTAGGCCTATCATGTTTTCCTCTTCAATATAGTCTACAATGCTTTTTAAATGATTTTAAAACAACCTTGTATCCAACGAGACCTCGGGTTCAACGAGGATATAATGCCAGGCCCTACTATCTCGTTATATCCAAGGTTCACTGTAAATCCTTTACTTACGTTTCACCTATATTTCACCCATTATTTAATTGATGAGTATGTCCATCCAGATCTTTCAAACCCAATAAAAAAAAATAATCCAAATAATGAAATATAAGCATACATGTACATACTAACGTCTCAGTACCAGGGTAAACAAGTCAGAAGTAAAAAATTCTAATTTGAGAAAACTGCCTTTATAAGTTTTTACCAGCTCTGTGGCCTAGCGGTAAAAGACTCGCTCAGAGATCGGGTGGTGTGTGGTTCGATCCATGGTCGAGTCAAACCATAGTCTTTAAAATTAGTAATAGCAGCTGATCCGCCTAGTGTCCGCCATTATGGCTTTAGTATTAAGTCTCCTCGGCCCGGTGTCAGGATAATGTCACTGGGTGTGGTGTACGCAAGCGCTCCCTACATCACAGTGTGGCAGCACGCTTTCAATTGACCCCAGTGCCCTCTCTGATATAACTGCGAAATTGACCAGGACGTTAAACATCAAACAACCAACCACCGAGCCTCTATATTTTAAATCAACAAAAAGTTTGATAACCTTATAAAAGTTTCAACAATTAGGAGCTCAGAAAACTGCATTGTTGAAAAATATGAAAGGCTTGAATTGTGAAAATCTAACATTTCACCCATTCACCCTGATATCAAGACTTATGGAGAATAAAATTGGTAATTTGAATATAATTGTTTGAGCTAAATAAAAATTTAATTTATAAAATGTACACACAATCTGCAAGTTTGAGATTACGAAGAACAAAATAGTACAGTGTCATAAAGCACAAAGGCTTCAAAACATTGATGAATCAAAGGATACGCAAAAATCAAAGATACTGTTATCATCCCAATCTACTAAATTAAGAATTCATTATTATTCAACTAGTAAAATATTTAATTTTTCACTCCCTGCACAGGATCAATATTAAAACAAAAAGTAGGTTCTATTGTGTAGCAACTAGCATGATTCAGACACAAGTTACTCAGCCTAATGTGAGTTAGAGCCCTTTGAGTAGCCAATATAATTTGCTGTGTAGCAGACCTTTTTTGTCATCAAAATGAAATAATCCAAGATATACAGTAAACCAGTTATCTTTTTGTCAACCTCTTCAAAAGCAAAATTTAAAGCTTAAGGACATCTTAATACAGAATATTTAAAATTAAAACTTGTTTCCCATTTACCCTGGTTGACTGACAAATGCAGAATCAAAGCTTTGCTGACACTGAAGATACAATAGTGTCAATAGTTCTAGACTAAATTAATTTGTTGATTTTAAAAATCTATGAGGTATCTTTAAACAGTGTAACAAAAGTTAAATTGGTCTGCCAATCAGCGCAAATGACGTTACAATTTGTACATTTCAAGGCATTGATATTTTGAACAACACAATTTTTTAAACTCACTGTGTCTAAGTGTCTAAAATTACATGAAATTATCAACATATTGCAGAAAAATGTAAAGAATAGGGAGAATAAATTTACTTTAAAAACAAATAAAGCAAAATTTCTGACTTCTTGATTAGATGCGAGGCATATATACCATAGAAATTTGGCCCAACACATAAGGACCAAAATGGTTTGGTTTATACTGCTCCAAACAAAAACTTTTTCCTCTATAAAGATGAACTAATCAGGACTGCTACAAGTGTTTCACTTAAAAGTAAACTAATGTTTCTGTAATATTTTGAGTTTTCAGAATAACTGTACAAGCACATAGAAAGAAAATTACATAATTATTCATGTTGATGTGTAACAAAACTAAAGCCCTGCTCATAACCTTTGCAAATGATAATTTTACACAGTATGGTTGTACTGACCAATTAAGTACAGGTATACTTGCTGGATGCGAAAAATTATCAACTCTTGTTACTTTACAGGGTGATGAGGCTTTCAATTTCATACAGGTATTTTTCTACATGTTTAATTCAGTAAAATAGGAAAAGGTATGGGTCAGTTAGTGAAGCTTGCATAGGACAAGAGTGGGTGACTACTAGTACTTGACCTTGTTCTACACTCTGACAAGGATGAAAAGCATTCATGATAGAGGCCACATGTATAATGTATAATTATCTTCCATTGCAATTGCCAAATCCTTTCCGCGTAAAATTCAAACGAATCAGAAATCCAGTACATAAACTTTTAAAAGACCAAACAAAACTGACAAATCTAGCACAAGTATTTATCTATACTCTTTAAAAAAACGTAGGTGAAATGTTTACACCATTCAGCAGCTGTCTTAAGTTTCTCAACAATATGGTTTGGTAGAACTTTGCCTTATGGGTCTGTTGAATTCTTTTCACATAAAAATATTAACTATGATTGTATGAAGCTGTATGTGTGTCAATGTACCTTGCTGAAATGAGAAAACTACAAAAAGCATTCACATTGTGCATTCAAAGATCAGTACATGTACCACTTTTGGTTCCAGGTATGCCCTTTAAAAACATTGCCATTCTAAATTTGTTGACTATCTTATTTACCTTATTACACAGATAGAATTTGAGATAAAAAACTTTTTTTTCATCCTTAGACAATTTATTGAAAATTAAAAATTAATCAGAAATTAAACACCATAAATAAACTGGAAGAGAAGAGTCAAATATTTTTCTTTTAATTCCTACAGACAAAACCAAATGAATTTTATGAAAGAAAAAATATAATTTAGATGAAAATGAGAATTTCAAATTAATAAAGTACATGTATAGCTGTGATTCTTTCTTTAAACAATTCTTTCACCACCAGATTTTTTACCTTTCGTCAAAAATTAATATATAGACTAAAATGAAAGTAATGTTCTTGCAAATAAGGTAATGAAGTTTTTTTCAACACCAAGGGGACTAACATCTAGGGAAACCAAAACCTACGTTACCTGTTATACTTAAAAATGACCTCTCCCGAACAGCAGTATTGCTCATCCTCAAAAGCCAAAAGGACCTCAACAAAGTAAGAAACATTACACAAGAGAGAAGCCAGTGCAGTGAGCTTATAGAAAGAATACAAGAAGTTGCCAAAGCATCCATGTCAGATGAGTAAGATACCAGGGGCTTGAATAAGTCAGGTAGGTAAAATTACAAAAACTGAAGATTGAATTTAAAAATCAAATCGACCACACTTAACAGTTCACATACAGCCAACAATTTTTCATGCAGTGGACATCGTATTTAACAAACTTTGCAGGAAAACAAAGAAAGCTTGTTGAAAGCAAGGTCCCTTTATTAAAGTAACCCAAAATGAACCTAAGAAGGAAGTTCTACACTATATCAACCTGGAAACCTTATTTAAAACAAGAGTAGAAAGAGTGGAACACACTGAATACTGCAAGTTTTTGCAACTTTAGCCATTTTTGCTTCTGATATATTATAATCACTCTCTCTTTTTGTGATAACTGCATCTATGATAAGGTGAACATACCAGAAAAAGGCTAAATTAAAAAAAAAAAAAAAGACCAAACATTAGTTTCAGTTTCACTTCTAGTTCTTTGAAAACTAGTGTAGTCTGAAATTAGTTTTTTTTTATACACTATATTAATCCATTTCGGGAAATTTGTCTTCGTTACTCAGCTTAACTGTGTCGCCACAGAGCAGCGTCAGTAATGCCCCAGCAGACCAATGCATTTGAAGCCTGTAGCTGGGTACCCATTTTACAGGTGGTTGGAGTGGGGAAAGTTAGGGTAAATTGCTTTCCCAAAGCGATTGCAACATGGCATGGTCGGGAATCAAACCCGCAACCTCCAGATCTCTTGTCTGACACGCTAACCACCCCGCCACGCTGCCAAGCAAAGCAAGGCATAGTTTGTTATGTACAAGAAAAATTTGTAAAAAAGGAAGAGGAGAAATTAAAAACTGGGACTTTATTTCAGTTATATGAATGCAAGGGTTCGCTGAATCCAGGGTTGTTGGATGCAAAGTCTACTGTACATATATATATCAGATTAATAATTTTTTTTTTTTTTTTTTTGCTATACCAAAACCGATCACCTCAGAAAAAAACCCACCAAATAATATGACGCTGACTAAACAATCCTGGCACTGGAGATGTCAGAGATGGTGTCGTGAGACCACAGTGGACCCCTTGCCTCTCTCACTTCGACTTAAAATAAATAGGTCCGATAGCAAGGTGGGGTCCCCGGTCTCAGCCCAATATGTATATTTATCAGCGGCCTTAAAGGCGAAACAAACTGAGGGAAAACAAAAGAGGAAGGTATCGGCTGGTCATTATGAAATGTTCAACTGCCAGCTTCATCTTTTACCATTTTTGATATACCACATGAATAGACTCATTCAGAGAGTTTCAACCTCAGACCTATAGTATCTACAGATGTCTAACCAAGATACTCTGGCACCTTTTGTGTCCGTCAGTTTTCTCACACACGCACAGCTTCTCTTTTTCTATCTTTCTCTCTCTGTCTCTACCTTTCTCTCGCTCTCTCTCTCTCTCTCACGTTGGCTCCTCACCCATTATCCTACGCCGTCTCTTTTTCTCTCTTCGCTATAGAATAGCAATAGGAAATTAACAACTAACAAAGTCACCATAGCACGAGACTGCGCTTACAATTTCTGGCCCCGCGGTGACACTGGACAGTCCCATATGGACTGGGAATGGGGAAGTGCTCCCTCGCGACTCATTGGAGCGGAGGGTTTAGAAATACTAATATTGTCCGCTAACCTCTCTATATTATACTTACCTGATTACAACATACAAAAATTTACTAAGATTTATATATAATATGTACGTATTGCTTCAAATTCAATGTACTTTATCTCTTCGCATGAACTAACAAAATTACTAATCAATCCGGGTAAAAAAAAAGAATAGGAAGCACAGGGCAAAAAAAAAAACAAAAAAAAATAATTTTTTTTGCAAACAAAACAATTGTGTGATATCAGGGCAGGGGTGGGCACTACTTGTGCAAAAAAAAATCCTAAGGTCAGGGCATGCATTACATAACAATATAAAACATTGCTCAAGCTATTATTAAATTCAAAGTTTGCTATGCAATTCACATAAACAGTACAAGAAAACTCAATACAGCAGTAAGATCTGCTTTTCCATACAGAATTTACTAGAATAAACGATAAGCAGTGTATATCCCGTTCAAGAGCTTTCTTATTCAAAATGGAAAAAAATCCTGGATTCAGGATAAACCCTGAGAATGCCCATCTCTGTCACTGTCAGGGGATAGGTTGTAGAACTTTGATCCTTTAAATTATTTTAAACAGGCAATAAAAAGGTAAACAACTTATTTACACATATGGAAATTTTTCAAAAAATGAAAATAGAGGACAACAGTTTCTTCAAATGTCCTCGCCCTCCAGAAAAAAAAATACAATGGAATGTAAGTCTTTTGGTAGTTTATACATTTACATGAGTTGAAAAAGAAGGTGGAGATAATAACTACAATACATGTATTATTGGTATACCAAGTACATAAATACTTGCCTGTATTATTTTCTGTGGCCTTCAGTCAAACATTTTCTCTCAGAGTTAGCTATAACAAAAATATTGCTAACACTCTCACAAAAAATTTGTTATTCTCACTTTTTTTTTCTTAATGAATGTAAAAAAAAACCCCATGTTTTCAGAGACTAGTTCGCATCAAGCAAAACCTCCCCATAGCGAAAATCTTTTTATCTCTTACTTAGCACTGGGAAGAGCTGCAAGCTCTATCATCAAATCTGTCATAAAACTGACAGCGTCAAAGCTGCTCTTTTTTTTCATATGAGGTTTGGAAGCTTGCTCTGATTCGGTCCTGTACTGCTCAAACATGAGATATGAACTCAACCATGCAACGTCTATCAGGTGGTAGAAGACAGCCTTCCATGATTTTGTAGTACTGATTAACACATCATTTTCTCCCACCATCATGTAAGCAAGCCATGAACCAAACTGCTCTGAAAGCCCGAAAGCGCCTGCTTCAGAATTTTTATCAACGATTTTGTACCGAAAGAATTTCAACACACCATGCTTTAAGTCTTTATGCATCAGCATCAATGCAGCGGCTGGCTTTCTGTCCTTCCATTGAACATCATGTATGGCTCCAAATCCTTTCAGCAAAAGTTGACCCTTTTTAGTCTTTTCAATCTTTACTTTCTTGCGTTTGCTTTTTCCGTCTCCTATATCATCTAAACCCTCCCACATAAAGTCCACCGCATCTTTCACTTCATCCAGATGAAGAGTCTCTTGGTCGCTTTCTGGTTCAGGTTCCCACATGTTAATACATTTTCCCCTGATAGACTGATATAATGTGTCTACTTCAGCAAAATCTGCTTGTTTCCTCTCTTCACTAACGTTAGATAATTTAAAAAAGGCTTGTATCTGCTCATATCTTGATTTTGTCATGACCTTTGGTACAAAAAGATTGCGAATACATGGATCTCTTGACCAATAAAAGGAGATTTTAGGAACTCTGGTGTAAGTCATAAATAAAAGCACAGCTACAAATTTGAAGAATTCCTCTTAATTTAGAGGAACCCAGTCCTTGTACAAGCTTGGTTTTTCCTGCCTCTGGATCTCAACATTTTCATTGGTCAGATCGCAAATGGAAGCGACAAGTTCTGGTGTGAAAAACATCTTGAAAAGAACACCTGTTGATACAGTCGATACACACGGTTAAAAATAATGTAACATTAACAATGCTTCATTCATAGGTTTATTAACTCTACAAGCGTCGCATGCAAACATTCTGTAGTGCCTAAGTGGTTTTAGCTGTTTGCAGATGGTTTTGACGATACTCTGAGGCACAATAACAATGAAATCAGAACCTATGAAACCTATATATATGTAAACTCATGAGACTGGCTTCGGCGGTGGAGGACTCTAAACATATTTATTTATGTTTATTTATATTTTCTGAATCTATTTGAGCCCAATAATTTTTTTTTTTGAAATTACCTGAACCCAAATCAGCTACATTTGTAATAATCAATAAAACAGAGCTTTATATAACCCAACATGAAAAGATTGGGAAAGTGCTAAAAACCACTCCTCATACAATCATCTCAATGGTGCTGTGTTTACAAATCACTTTTTCTTGTCTCTAAACTCTCCATGCTTGTTAAAGCATCTTAGGGGACCTTAACTGATACTGTACAGTGTACTACTCCTCAGTTTTGAATTCATTTTACTAAGCAATGCTAGTTTTGTTTTTAGAGTTCTTTGCAGCTAAATTATTCAATGGCCATCATGTTATGTATCAAGTTGTTTGTGATTCAATAAAGATTATGATAATTTATGCCTAGCCCTTAGATATAATTTTGACCGAGCCAGTGGCAGCAGCTCTCGGGACTCTACTGTTGACAGTCGAGCCATGGGACTCAATCAGTGCAGAAGCGGTTTCATATGCCAACTGGTTAGTTTTTTTTTTACTGGCCTATGCTATATAATGTGGCAATTTTTTACCCGCTTCTGATAAAATACTCTTTAAAACTCACATCTTGAAAAAAAAAACCCACAGATTCTTGCTAGTATTTGTATATCACCAAGTTTTACCGCATGAGAAAGGAAAATGGAAGTGGAATTTCACCTAAAAATAATACATACTGAGGCTTTGTTATACCTGAACTAGACAAAAAGTATAAAGATGGCTGGTTCAGGATGACTCTATTCTATAAGTATAAGAGAATGAGACCTTACGCTTCATTTTCAAGATCACTCAATATGATATAGGCCTACCCTTCCAAAACAAAAAAAACAGGAACATATTAATACTCTTTATCAGAGAAGGCTTTGCCCTGATGTTAAAAAATCAACAGTTACCAGCTAGACTAATTTTGCACAGATAAGCTTCGTTATTGATAAGAGATACATTTGGTATTCTATTCATGACGTTACATCTAGGTATCGAGTTAAGTATCATAGCCTGAAAAACATAATACTAAAATTTGAGATTGCAATCAGGCTGAGAGTTCTTATTTTGAAAACAGTCATATTTTAGAGCTAAAGAGAAAGACAGGAAACTAACCAAAAATTCAGTAACTCTACACAAAATTTTTTAATTTGCCTCTGTGGAAACAAGCTTCTGTAGGGTAGAAATAGGCTCAAAAGATTATGCCTCAAACGATTCTGCTAATCACAACACTATAATGCCTTCACCTTCACAACTTCTGAAGAGAATTAGAAACTGAAATTTAAAAAGAAAAGGAAAAGGGATACAATTATTTCCATACCTGGAGAAACAGGAACATCTAGCTGATCTATTTCCTTGGGATGAAGCTGTATCTTTAAAAACTGACCATGACTGTTATTCACATCCATACTTTTATAGGTAAGCTTCTTTGGTCTGCAACTAAAAACAAAACGTTGACTTTGTTAATTCAATCATACTGTTGCAAAGATGATGAAAAAAAAAGCAAGTAGAAATTACATGTACATGAAATTCATAGCCTTTTTGGGGGTACCGTTTGCTGGTACAGTGAGAATTATTTCACACCCATTGCCAAGTTTTCTCATTTTTAAACATAGTTTACTTAACTTTACACCAGTGTGAGTAACATAACTATTGCTAAAAAGTGAGATTTCAAGACTTTTGGTCCTCTTGGACCTTACAATATATTTCGGTAATTACAAAAACACAATGTCAATCAAACAGAAGTTAAAGACTTGATAACATCCTCATCTCCAAAATCATGTGACCTCGATCCATTGCCAACAACTGTATTACTAAAACATCTTGACCATTTGAGTAGTGTTATCACAAAAATCATCAATGATTCCCTAACTTCTGGTATTGTGCCAAACTCTTTTAAACATGCTGTCATCAGACCATTGTTAAAAAAATCAACCCTCTGTCCTGATGAATTAAAAAATTACAGGCCAATTTCAAACCTGCCTTTTACATCTAAAATGTTGGAAAAAGTTGTAATGAAACAACTCAAAGCGCATTTAGAAACAAATAGACTTTTCGATGTCCATCAATCGACCTGTAAAGCAAATCATAATACTGAGACAGCTCTGTTGAAAATATTTAATGATCTTTTAACTGCCGCAGATGATGACAAGGTTTCAATTGTTGCTCTATTAGATCTTAGTGCAGCCTTTGACACCATTGATCAAACCATTCTTTTAGACAGGCTGTCACACCTATGGTATCTATGGAATTGTCTTGAAATGGTTTGACTATTATCTCAGTGACCGAACTCAGTGTGTTGTTGTCAGTGGTAAAACATCTGCTTGTTTTAAATTGAAATTTGGGGTCCCTCAAGGCTCTGTATTGAGGCCAATATTATTTACATTGTACACAAAACCCCTTAGTTCACTTATAGAATCTCATAGACTCAAGTATCACATGTACGCTGATGATACACAGCTTTACAGTTCAGTTCTGTCATCTGATTTTCAGCCTTCGGTTAAAACGTTTGAAACATGTATTACTGATGTTAAGAATTGGATGGTTATAAACAAACTTCAGCTTAACAGTGAAAAAACAGAGCTTGTGCTTTTTTATGTAAAACATGTACTGAAAGACATGGCTTTGGGACATAAGTATTGGGCATGATTCTATACCCCTCCAAACAAAAGCTAAAAATCTTGGTGTGTTTTTCGATCATAACTTATCAATGGAACCCCAAATTAACAATGTTTGTAAACTGATATATCTAAATTTGCGCAGGCTAGGTGCAATGGCAAAATACCTTGATGAAATTTCCAAAAAGACCCTTGCCTCATCTTTTATACTGTCCAGACTTGATTATTGCAATTCCCTTTATCTGAACGTGTCAAATGAGGCCATCGATAAGTTGCAGAGATGCCAAAACAATGCTGCCAGAATAGTCACACGTAAAAGAAAGATAGATCCCATAACACCTATTTTAAAACATCTGCATTGGTTACCCGTTAAAAAGCTTCAGTTTTATGTTTTAAATGTATTCAAGGCACTGCCCCTAGGTATATTTCAGATCTTGTGCCACTATACATTCCATCGAGGTGTCTACGCTCAAGTGAGAAGACTTTTAAAAGAAAAAATATTCAAAAAGAAGAAATATGGCAGTAGGTCATTCAGCGTTGCAGCCCCTAAGTTATGGTACAACTTACCCCAAGACCTCAGAGATATAGGATTAGAGGATGCTTTTAAAAAACAATTAAAAACGCACATGTTTCTTCAATAGGCTGTTTGGGAATAGGGTAAACGTCCTAGATCATGCATGTGTGGGTGTGTGTGTGTGTGTGCAAATAATGTACATTATTATTTTTATGTTAAACTTTCTTTGCAATAGTGGTATTGTATGAATGAGTTTTTAATATGCAATAGCGCTTTGAGCTAAATGTTTTTGGGGAAAGCACTTTATAAATAATCTACATTATTATTAATTAACTTGGTAATAACAAGCAAAGAGATATGAGAAACCCAGCAAGAAGATATTGAGAAAGGCAATTTTTTGGGGACCTCTAAATTTCAAAGATGATAAACCCAATTAATATGCTGTAATGGTTACAAACTTCTTTTCACAACCTCTTTGTTTCCTCATATTAAAACCTAAGAGTTTGACTTTAAGATTGTAGCACACGATTCACTTGCCACCTGGCTGCTTTAGTCTTGGTCTGATATACAGCAAGCCTTACTTATTCCCCTATCAATAAAATTCATTTTCATCCTTGGTTCAGGATTAGTTAATAAACAACTCTCTCTACATTGAGCATAATGTAAAAGTAAATTTAGCATCCTTTTAAACCAAAATAAAGAAAAGTTTTGTGACAAAAAAGAGAGTACCCGTATGAACAATTGATTACGGTATCATATACATATCTATAGCCAATAAGGCGAGAAGGGAAATAATTCCAGAATGATTTTTCTCATTCCTATCTCCCATCTCTATTCCTCTGGTGAATGCTGATGGATTTGCTTTTTATTTGGACTGCCTTAGCTAGAAAATGTACATAAAACTATACTTCAACTCGGAGGCCTCACCTACTGAGATTTTCCCAAACTAATAATAGATACTGTAAATCTCGCTTTATTATTTTGTAAGCCAGTTTTAAAATTAATTTCCATTAAAACTGGATTTCTGGCATCCATGCCTGGAAACAATTGTTAAGGGGTACAAACAATGTAGTAGGCACACTACATAAGGGTATCAAATGGTTTTGAAAAATAAAACCACCTGGAAATGAGCATAGCATTGCATATTATCTATGGTATTAAAAAATGACATCGACATATGTTGTGTAATAAACAATAAATGGATGAAAAACCCTGAAATAAACTGAAAAAAAACCCTGAAATTTGCCATCCTTGATATATATAAAGCATTTTAGACCTAAGAACACATCCAAACTTCAATATTAATTATTGTTCTATATATCAAGAAGATTGGAACATCTTTTCATGGTTAATTTAAGAACCAGGCAATATTTATATCTATTTTACCCCTAAGCATATATAATTTTTCATATGGCATAGAACGGGAGAATGTATTACCATAGTTGATTTCCAGCATGCACCAATCTAAAAAATCCCCAGGAAGCACAAAATTAGAAGCAATCACTAATAAGTAGTATAGAGACTGTACAGTCTTTGACTGGGCTTTCTACAAAAATCATTATTTTTTTTCTGATTACTTTAACCTTAAATTATCTATACTGCTTTATGGTCTGCACAATAGTGCATTCAATATATTACAGTATTGAGAGAGCATTATAAATTCTTTTAAAACATCTTTATTGGGAATGAAATTGAGCACTAAATTATGGTTCTTGCCTGCAAGCAATTGACTTCAAATAAGGACTTTGCCAACAGGAACAACAATTTGCATTTTAATCTTATTCCAAATTAAAAAAAAATATTTTGATTGTATTGTCAAATAATTCAATTGATAATGAAATGAACCTACTACTTAGCCTCACACACACACACATTTTAAAAATAATTCAGATTAGCCAGGTAATTTATGCCGTTTCATTCAAAAGATTAGACAATTTGTTGTCATCAAGGGTTGTCCAGAGCTCATAAATCCTTAAATTTTACATTTTGATTTTCATGTCTAATGTTGGTCAGCAACAAAATGGACCAACCATTTGACTCAGCTTAGAAACAGTAAATGACTTGTAAGTTTGATATAAAAAAAAACCATAAAATGTTTCTAATAGTCATTCTCTACCGTTCACGCCATTGCTTTGGCATTAAATCATCATCACTGTCCTCAAACTCTGATGCTGAGTTGAAATCCGACTCTGAGTCTGACTCTAAAGGGGTTGCCTTGTTGCTTAATTCCGATTCCATCTTGACTTTCAACACTAGAACAGACAGAGAAACAGACCCAATTAGAAAAAAGGTATTAAATTGAATCTTCTTTGTTTTGTAGTGTACACTACTTGGAGTGAGATAATAAAACTGAAACAAAATTAATTACAAAAGAAGTCTCCTTCACCCCAATTCCGCACCATTCTACTATGTTGACTTTGAAGTTTTGATGTTACAAAGAATTTACCAGTGCAGCATAGCACTTTTGCAGCCCTGGGCCTTGCAAGCGTGTTCTGCACAGAGGCAGCATAATGTCATAGTGACTTCTGAGGTAGAATCTACTATCATTCAAGTAGTCTCTAGGAGAGTCTAGCTTTCAACTCACACCTCATCTAGGCCTACTCTTGGCTTGTCATACCAGATGAGATAACTGTGAACAGGGAACTAACCTCTTAAATTAGTTACAGCATCAATTAGGCCTAATGAATTATACAGGAAAAACAGGTGCTTTTTCGTTTGCACGCACCCCTTTTGTTTTAGCTCTAATACCCAATTGATCTAGACTAGATTCTAGATCAACTAAAAATCTTTGATACTTTTAAAACCTTGTTTAAGTTATCTTTGAGTTTGAGTTGTGTAACCTAGTGCTTTTGTTAAATGTGAGCTTTAAAAAAATTATAAATAGAATCTCCAGCTAATGGTACCCCTTTAAGTTTAAATAAATACCCCTGATTCCATTTATAAAGTATTGGGGTGGGAACAAACGAAAAAGCACCGAAAAACATACCAATTTACAAACGATACTACTACTTGCTAGCCTACTAGTCCATGGGAAGAGGTTGACGAGCAAACCCAGCTCAGGTAAACTGTAGAATCTACTGGTGCGGCGTGGTGCCAGCCCAAGCCTCAATGCTACTGCAGCCTGCTAGTTTTCAGCGAGAGTTAGGCCTATCCTCCTTGATATTTCACCAAGAGCTAGGCTAGTAATGGAGAAACGTAGTGAAACAAGTGAAATGCAGGGAAAATAGGCCTATATATTTAAACTATTATTAATGATGATGAAGCTAACTATCATTGTCACATTCATTCTTAGCACTATAACTGTTGTTTTTGTCATTTAAATGTTAAAGTATTTATCAATTTATTTATTTTCCTAGTAATGTAGGGCCTACTTAAATAGACCTACGCATTTTTTTGCGGGTTTAAATAAATAATGTAAAAAGCTGTTAAACATGTACATTACTTTGCTCATTATAAATTATATCCATTTATCTAGATCTACCATTTATTTAAACATAGATCTAGATCCATATTTATCATGTAGGAATCTAGACTCTAGATGAGTAGAACTACACAGATTTTGTCTTTTCTTTTCACATGCGATTAGTTTGCAAATCTAAATCTGCAGATTTACTAAGATGATATCTAGATCTCCATCTTATATATTCGTTTTACAGACTAAACTAACTTGATCTAACGTCATAAAAGACCATTTCAGCGATAGTTTTGTTTATTTTTCGAGTCAGCAGAAAACAACAAAATTTAAATTTTAATGCACCTATCGAAGTATGGTCATGACGTCATGGCTTTCTCGGACGTCCGCAAAATGATTCTGACCTAAACAAAGGCGTATTAATTATTATAAAATAAAATGAGCATTCAAGAAAATTGATTCTTGAAAAAGATTCAAGTATTCAACTATAAAATTATAAGATTTTGATGCATGGCCCTAGAATGGTGAATTATTTTACCTAATATCATCAAGTTGCTTTTTAAAGCCAGTAGGCCTATGACTGAGTAGAATCTGGCGCTTGACAAAAATGTAGTCTTAGAGTCTTCCTCTCATTATTTTTTTAAAAGAAAGGATTATCATTATTCGCATTATTGAATTTTTTATTTTGTTTTTAACTATTCTCGACTACACCATCATCATAAAAAGCAGTTAGAAACGTTTTGTACAACAAAAACGCCCAATCGCTTTAGGAACTACTAGGAACCACTCGGAATCACTTGAAATCACTAGCAATTACTCTAACTTCTAAGAATCACTAGGAATCACTTGGAATCACTGAAAATTACTAGGAATCACTAGGAATCTCTTGGAATAGTCCGGAATTACTCTAGGAATCACTTTGAATCACTAGGAATTACTACATGTATAGGAATCTCTAGGAATCACCAGGAATCCCTCGAAGTGCGGGTCCTACTAAAATGCGAAAAG
>BMAT01012087.1:282541-293685 GCA_019649035.1 Elysia marginata | reverse complement strand
TCCATCAATCACCCTTGACATTAACTTTTATGTTTTTCAAACATCTTTTCTGTCTTCAGAGTTTCATTGTAGTCTGTTAAAGATTCTTTAGCATTTTATTTCTGCGCTCAATCTTTTTATTTAAGGAAAAATAACATTTTAATGTATTTTAGAAGTCACAAATAGTCACTTATGGTTATCAACCATATTCAGTCAAGATTATTTGAAGTGCCATTAGACATTTCTATTTTTCTTTTAACTTTCACTTAATCTCTTTAAACAAGCTACTTTATATGTGTCTCAAGAGCAGAGCAAATGAGTCGGATGTAAAGAATTCTAACTTGAGAAAATACCCTTAAAAGCTTAATTTTTTTTCTTCATTCCTCTTTTTTTTTTTGCCAACACAACAGACATTATCTTTCCTCATATTATTGATAGTTTCCCAAGATTTCCAATGTTTAGAAGCACTAAAATATACACTGTCCACGATAGCCAAGGCATCAGGATGGGAAAATTGCAACATCCTACTCATTCACCCCGTACGTAGCCAAAAATATAAAACGTTGCTGGTAAACGTATGCTGATACGACCTTTTTTGGACTTTTCACATTCTGCAGGAGAAGGAAGCCCACCTGGATATTGTGATGGATAGAATGAGGCAGGATGCTTCCGAGCTAGCACTGAAAGACAGTCTTGTGAAAGCCCTCACCATGTTGGACAAAATTAGAGAGACGTAAGTTAGTTCAGGCTCTCTTAAAATCTTATTGATATATCTCATCTACATCATTGCATAGATCTTATATTGCCATCTTCCTCAACCCCTTCATTACATACAATATACACCATACCTTCTATCGTTTTGCAACAAGATGACAAAAACACAAATCAGCTGGTTATGCCCTTTCCCATTGTGCATAGTCATACAATGTACATCATGTTATTCACTGTGTAAAAACAAGCATTAGACACAGAGTTATTTAAAATCTGATTTCATTCTTAAAATTCTTTATGTTTAAAAATGTAATAAAAATCCTTCTCTTGAAATAAAATAAGCTGGATTGTGGCATTTGAAAATACCTACATTATGAAAGGATTGAGGCATTAGGAGGTTTCATTTTAGTTATTGTCAGTCAATAGTTAAAACCTATGAGATGTTTGCTGCAGCAGTTTGTTGAACAAACTGAGGAACAACTTAAGCATTTCAGTACTTGAGGGGCATTGCCTGAACCGTCAAAAATTGTTTAGAGTATTTCCCTTCTAGCGACTGGATAGTCTCTAGGCTTGGGGGTTTGCTGAAGGGCAAACTTTTTAAAAGTCTATTGCCTCTTTACAAGAGAGGTTTGCAGCGCAACAGCTTTATCAGGTTGTTTCAGGAATAACCTCTCGTGTATAAAATTCAAAAGGTGGGCTTGCCAGCAAACTCTTCTGTGGGCAAGGTAGTTTATTTGAATAACTCTAGAACTGAATCTAAGCCTAAAAACTCATCTTTGCCCAAGGGGAACTACTCTTAAAGAAGTTTTTAAAGTTCATAGAGCAGCTCTATAGAAATTATTCTAGAACCTGAACTCAAACCAACGATGTCTACCTTTACAGGCAAAAACTTGTAGACTGGCATTACAATCATGTGGATGAATCAACTGTGAATGACATCTTTTTTTTCTTTAATCCAATGATATAGCAATAATTATATTTTAAATCTTTGTGTGAATAGCTCTTACAAAGGAAAGGTTCTAACAGTTTCATATCTCTTTTTAAAGAAAATTGGGGAATAATCTTCTTTCTTTTTTTCCCTTCTAGTTATGAAGAGTTCCATGAGCAGCAAGTGGAGATAGTGAAGACCTACCCAGATATGGTTCAAGACGAACTCAGCAATTACGAGAATGGTGTATGTAGCTACTTCAGTGTTGGTCGGTGGCCGGTCAGGCCTACTGATATGGTAAGTTTGTTTTATTTTTTTTTTTAATTCTTTCCCATTATTCAGTCTGCCTTTCTGTTTTCGAAAATCTTTCTCCCTTTTATGCATGTCCATTCTCAAAATGTTTACCTGGTCATGTGGTAAGTTAAGACATTTTTGTAAAAAATTCTTTTCCTTTAAATTTTGTTCGTCAGGGCACTGTAGGGTGCAGATGAGTCTCCTTCAATTCACTTGGCTTTTTATTTGCTTAAAATATTTCTTACTTTTAGGTCTGTCCATTATCAGACTTTTTTTCCCTATCTTTCTTTTTGCTTCTTCACCCTCTTTCAATTAATGTAATTTAAAAAAAAAAATTTTGACAAGGCAAGCGAAAAAAAAATGTTTAAGCGGTAACAGTGATTGTAGTGCCATTTTAACTGCCCTTTTTAATAAGGTAAGAAGAATGTCATATGTACCTTTAGGGTTCTTTCTTAGTAATGTAGTCCTTATCAAACTAACTAGCTCCCTTTGCTGTGTGCCAAGACATTTGTACTTTTTGTAAAGAATTTATTTGGTTGAATTTATGTGCTAGAGCAAACCTTTCCAAATGATAAGGTTCTTGTAACTGAAAACGTTTCCCCTGCACAAACTTGAAATTCCTTACAAACAGCCTACTTAAAATCATGTGTAGCTGTCCTTGAAATAGAACGAACCATTTCCCTCGCGACCAGACTAAATGCATAGGATTTTGCAGCATGGCTCAGTGGTTAGAGTGTCGGAATAATGATCAGACAGTCGCAGGTTTTATTTCCAACCAAGACCCATGTTATTATTGCTCTACAAAAGCAATTTACCCACACTTTCCTCAGTCCACCCACTGATAAAATGGGTGTCTGGCTAAAGGCAGTGCTTGAAATTTGTGGAATGTTATTACATGTATTTGAGCGCCTAACAGGCAGCCGTACTGTATTGCTCTGAAACATGAGTTCAATTTGCTTTGATGTGTATTGGCCTGCTGGGGTAAATATCTGAGACTGCCTTTGGTGGTGGAAGACTATAACTATATTTATTTACTTATTTAAGTTTTAATTCAAGAAAACTACTTTTCGTGATACCTCTTTTTCTCGGTAATGTTTTTTTTTTTACCAAAAATATTTCTAATATCTACTTCCAAAGATTAGGGATGTCTTAGTGTAAAAAAAACTAGAATTTGATGATGAGAGAGAATCTGCACAATATTGCCAATTTTTTCAAAGTTAGATAAAATTTATTTCAACAATCTCTACACGTAATTGTCAATATAAAAGCACATATTAAGGAATGTTGTACCTTTTTGTTGAATTAGTATGATTGAGAAGGAGATGCTGTTATAAAAAAAACTTTTTTTAACAAAATTCCGAAACAGAAAATACAAAAATATAATGCACAAAGTAACATGCAGTTAATGAGATATTTTGCCGTCAAATCTTTTTGAATTTAAAGAAGGAGAAAACTATTGTTTCAGAATAAAAATCACACCAATCCTTGAGACATCAAGAGTGCAGTTCTCATGGAACATCTAGGATAAGAACAAACATCTAACTCAGAGGTTTTAATTTTTAGATCTATGAAAAGCTCAAATAAGACTCCTTTGGAAACCAGTCAAAATGAGTCTTTAGTCGAAATTGCAAAGTAGTACAATATTTATATCACAGAAAAGTTAATTTTCTCTTCCTTTAAATACAACAGAAAGGAACGCTCTATCAACATTCTGTCTGAAATCATTGCCGCCTAAAGTTAGCAGGATTAGGGCTTGTGAAATTTTAGAAAAGGGTAGAAAATTGCGTTGAAAGTTTAGAGAACTATAATAGGTGTAAAGGCCTTAACAACCACAATAATGAGAACGTAACACATAAAATATGAAGTTTCATCAAGATACAGGTGTGAAAACTGTTCAGAAATGATTCTAGCGTCAATATCGGAAATAAAAAACAATGTTGACTTCTGAACACCCACAAAACTTTGAAATCCTATCTTAAAACTAGGCTTTGCGACTTAAGACTCATTTGGATAGATTGCAAGACTTAAACGCAACTGTGCATGTGGCTTGACAATTGTAAAAAGTGTTGATGAACTAAATGGAAGCAACGGTCAAAGGTTTAGCTTAAACAGAATTTCATGGGGTTTTTTTGTATCATGAACTAATGCGTTTAGTTTGAACACTGAATTCGCTAGGGAGTTGTGTTGTCTTTTATCTTCCCTTAGTTCGTGCAATATTCCTCATGGGAATTCAAATAAACTTAAGTTTCTATGACGGAACACTTGCCTCCACGGACACGAGCGAGTAAATAATCGGAAATGTAAATGAGCTTATGAATGGATAAAATAGGCTTGATGAGGAAGTCCTTTGGTATCAGGCGATCACGAAATTAATGTTGTCAAGGAAATAATCAATTGGTTTCTCCCTTCTTAGTTATTTGCTGGTCGCGATTGATCGTTTCTCAATGCCTTTTTTATGAATATAACAAGAAAAAGTCTTTTATCATTCTCTCTGCCTGCAGCCTTTACCTATCTGTTTGCCTGTCTCTCTGTCTGTCTCTCTCTTTCTCTCAATCTCTCTCTGTCTATCTGTTCTGCCTCTAACGGTCTCTCTGACTCTGTCTCTCTCTGTCTGTCTATATGTCTGTCTGTCTGTCTGTCTGTCTCTCTCTCTCTCTATCTCTCTCTCTCTCTCTGTCATGATCATAAAAACTTAGTGGTAAGTAAAACATCAAACAAGCGTCTATGGATCCCGCATTGATTTCTTTTATTGATTGGTGTCTCCCGAATACATTGAAATTCCTTGCTGATTCTGCCTGATTTCTCTCTCTCTCTCTCTCTCTCTCTCTCTCTCTCTCTCTCTCTCTCTCTCTCTCTCTCTCTCTCTCTCTCTTTCTCTCTCTCTTTCTTTATTTCCTTATTTTTCTTTTATTCTGTCTCACATTCACACTCTCTATCTCTTGCTTTTGTCTCTATCTCTTTTTTTTCTTTCATTCTCTCTCACTCTCTCTTTATCTCTCTCTCTTTCTTTTTCTTTATTTTTTTTTCTTTACAAGGTTCTTCAGACTTTTTTTTATCGTTCTCTCATAAGTTCAAATGTATACACAATTGTAAATAACAGGTTTACGTTTTGGTTGACATCTTTACACCTGCTAGTATCGATTCAGATAAATGAAGATAATATTATAACATAAAAATTCCATAGTAAATAAAAGGTAACATACATTTTTCATAATGTTTTTTTAAAGAAAGGATACTAGAACGCAAAGTAACAGAATATGATACAGTATAACAGAGTATAATTGTAATGCAACATGGTGTGTAGATCACATTATTCTCTTAACAAAACGCTCGACCGATCGATTCAAACAGTATACACAACAACAATAAGTTACCGGGGTCATGAAAGTTAAATAACAAAGTTTTTAAAACACTTAATTATAGATATTGACAAAGCAAGAAGTAGTGGTCTTTCCAAATACACAATTATCAATTATTCTTGAAGCAATCAGGATAAAAAGATATTGATTTTTTCTTGTATTCGTCAGCGGCAAAGGAGTGGTATTAGATTTGGTTCTAAAAATAAAATACATAATTATGAAAATTTGAGGATTTGGATGTATTAGCGTCTGGCATCCTTGGTTGCATATAACCCAAGATAGATGAGTTTCCCATTTTAATGACGTAAATGTCCATCAAGTTTCTCCTGCTCCATTCGTATTATGTAGGCTGGAACGCGGCCGAGGTTCGGCCTAGGACTACTAAGAGAATAGCTCATTGTGATTTAATATTCAAGCGATTAAGAATAAAATTGCCTTTAAATTAGGGAATTCTTTAAATTAAATCAATGAGAAGGTGATACTTTTTTAACAATACAAAAATTTAAAACGGGCCAGGAACGATATTGTCTCCTAGCGACTACGAATTCCGTAAAGCTTTGAAATAAGCAAAGTATTGGAATTTTAAAAAAAATTCTCATGACAGTTATTTTCAACTGATACTTTTTTCATGTTGAACTGAATACAAAATGACCTACAAAGTCTACAACTTGTGTGTAATTACTCTATCTATGTCTTTTTTCCCCATTCACTTATGGTTTGCTCGAATTTCTAGTGGGGCTTCTTACCCTTGCGAGTTTATTTGAAATAAAAATGAAAATCTCATCAGATACTGCGAGTGAGTTTATGCGTGTTCCGCAGCCATGGCGTATCTTTAAAGTACAGTGCCTTTTTTGTAGATTGCACAATTTTTAAGGTTTAATTTTTGCATCAATCCAAACATTCTTGTAGAGATCAGAGCCTGTGTGATTATGGGGCTGTCACACAAGGTCTTTTTGCGTAAACGACAACTTTTGGTGCTGACATTTTTAACTCGGTCAACATTTCATGTTACTTTGGAAAAGGTACCCTGGCAAAAAAAAAAACAAAACAAAACCAATGAATTTATCGATGTTCAAACCAAAGTATTTCTTTACTTTCCACGCTTGCACCATCAGTAGAGAGTTACCTTTTTTTTTTTTAAACTCATGTCAGTATAAACCTTGAATAAAAACGTGTGAATTTTTTTCATGTCAGAATCACTCGCGACATAGCTCTAACTGTCAAGTTCTGTAAAAAATTATTTCTATTCAAAATGTTGCATTTAGCCCATTAAATATTTCAAGCAAGATTATATGACACAGTTTTAGTTCTGAAATATTTAATTTAGCCCCAAAGCCTGACATGACATCACTCCCGACACGCCACCCAACATTTTGACACAGGCTCATAATTATACATCTTAGAGAGTTTCCCGCTGAGTTTTTATAAATGCAAAATTACATAGACTAACCCATGATAGACTCGTGGAAAACGCAAACATATATGTTTATTTGAAAAGATAGGCATTATAAATTGTTAAATAGGTAATTCCAAAAAAAAAACAACCAGAAACAATGTTGTAGGATGTTCTAAAGATGCGAACATTTTTGAGAGGACACAGAATTAACAGTCGTGGAAAGGGCCTCGTCTTGTTCGATGTTATGATGATATCCCTGTAGTGTAACAGAATTATGTCTTCAGAATTTAGTCCGGTAATTATTTGATCACATGAAGGTCTCTGTCTCAAATCTCAGCCTAAAGAAAACGTCTCACTCTTTGTAGAATTTGTAACATTATGAAATAAGGTGCGACATTATTTGCGGCAGGAAAAATCAAAATCACCAATTTTGTGTGCTCTCTCAAAGAACGAACGAACGTGCATCCATGATAGCTGATAAGGTGAAAAACTACAATACAATATGAAGCTTGTCACACGAGCATTTGCTTGGTGATATGCACAAGGCCTCTTATGTAAGTTAAGTATTAATCACAACAGAAAAAGATGGATGTGCATTGTTAAGGTTTCTTTCAATCGAATCGCCAAATTCTTGTGGTGGCAGAGCTAGCGATCAAAGCGGTAGCGAAGCTGTCATAGATTTTGTAATAAATAATTGTTTTGTGAGTATAATGTACCTTCTGTGATGTCACTAGTTATGTGATCTTAAAAAAAAGCCGTTACATATGGATGTCTTGTCTTATGTGATTGTCAAATTGCCGTAGCTTGTAATGGAATTGCTGTTCAAGTAGGTTGCGTAGTATACCACAGTTCAAGTCATGGATTTCGATTCTCTTGCGTTGGTCGACGTGAACGGTCATAATGTTGTATTGTTGGAATGGGCCTATTTCCTTGGAACAACAGGTTTCAGTTTTCACGCCTTCATCTTGTATTGACACAGGCACGTGATAATACTATTCCCATAAGATGGACCAAATAAAGAATGGCGTTGATAATAGTCAATATATGTGACTGTGTAACTAACACATAACGGTGTGTATATAATTTTTTCCTACTATGAAGTGTGTAAGTAGATTGTGTTGTGGTCAAACTAGCATCAAAGCTTCGTGTTTTCCAACAACTCCTCGGGGATGTCCCTGGCACCCTTGGTCTGCTGCTGCTGGAACAGTGGGTTGGTGACAACCTCCGACTCGTTCCTCAGCTCTGGCACGAGGTTTACCCCCCAACCCTCGTCATAATCGTGGGCCGGGTTTTGTTGCTGTGCTGAGCTACTGCCATCCCCGCCGGCCTCACCGTCCGGGAACAGAAGAGCCTGGCTGCCTCGGACTGTCCATTGCTTGTGGATCTTCATTCCTACGTGCTCGCTGTTGGGGACCTCCAGCCCCTGGGGCTGCGCACCCACCCAGAACGGCGCCTCTAGCCGAACCTCTGACCCCCCGGTCATCTCCACGCGGAACTGGAACAGGTAGTCCAGCTCGATGATGTCGCAGAACTCGAGCTTCGATTCCGGTACGTAGGGCGGAAGCGGAAGCCGGACGTGCGTCCAGCGGCGACCCTCCCCCTTGGCGACGTCCATCTCGTCACGTTTCTTGCTGACTATCTGCCTGAATTCGGTGCTGCGGCTCTGGGCGCGGAATACCGTGGTCATGACGAGGGAGGCCTGCATGGCGGTCACCGTGCGTCCGCTCTGGTTCTTGAGCTCTGCCTGTAGGAAAATGTCCTCGCCTGGGACGCCACCAGCCCGGTCCAGTGTGACCCGGATGTCGAGCGTACCGAATGAGCATGCGCAGGGCATACGCCGTGACGCGGTCATGGCTAGCGGCTGTTGGGCGATGGCTGGGATGTGCTGGCGACGCAGCACCAGGAACGGTTCGCTTGATATTGCTGTGTCTCGAGAGTTGGCGCCGACAGCGGTAGCCTGCGGAGGAAAGATGAATATTTATTTATCTTCGTCGAAAATCTATTCACATTATTATACTCACAAACATAACCATCACTTGTAGTTCTATGGATGCATCTAGTGACAACGGATCAGAATAATTAGAGCAAGAGTAAAAGCTTCCACCCTTCTCAATTTGTCAACAAAATCAATATCCCCTAGTTATTTGCCCACATTATAACCAGACTAAAACACACTTGATAGCGAGGAATCATTTTACAGTATAGTTGTTTAGTAGTATCGTATGGCTGGTTTAAACCTCCAGATGGAAATTTCCGAGCCAGGTTACGATGTATCATCTGCTGCCTTTACAGAAGTGCATCATTCACAATGAACTCTCATTATGTCATATAGAAAAGAAAATGTGTAAGACGTTGTTAACAGTAGTGTCAAGACTTACCCTCATCGTGTACGTTACGTTCCCATATTTCCCGATGTACGAGCTGGGAACGTTTTCTGGCAAGATGTAGTCCAGAGGAAACTCGTGTCGGCCCTGGGGCAGCTGCAAGGGTTCAAGGTCATAGGTCGTGTCCACGATAGCCTTGGATGAGTCCACGTAAATTTCCTGGGCTTGGTAAACTTGCTCATCCTGGCCCTTCCAGGAGACGTTGCCCTCGCTGTAGACCTGTACAGCGTTAGGGAAATAAATAGAGTTATATCTTTGCCTTAGATTGGGTACATCGACATACAATTTGTAGGTGTAGGACAGGCTTAAATGATTGTCATTAAAATTAATGTCATCTAAGCAAAGTTCAGGTTCCCCTCGCTTCTTCTGGTCTTAGCCCCCGCCCCCCTACTCCTTTTTTTATTTCATCTCCTCCTTTTCTTCTTCTTCTTCTTCGTCTTCTTCTTCTTCTTCTTCTTCTTCTTCTTCTTCTTCTTCTTCTTCTTCTTCTTCTTCTTCTTCTTCTTCTCTTCCTTCTCGGGGGCCTAGATAGCTCAGTTGGTAGAGGCCTCGCTCCGTGGCCCAGAGGTCGCGGGTTCGAGCCTCAGCCGAGCACAGTCCGGGCCCCTACTGGTTGGGTCGGTGTCCGTATAATGTGACCGGCTGAGGCTAAGTCATGGTATCCCCGCTAGTCTCTGGGTGGCAGCCCGTACATTGTCATTGGGACCCAAGTCCTGAGAGCAACTTTGAAGTGGAATTGGGCTTGTAAAAATACCCTTCAATTGAAATCTCTTCCTTCTCCTATGTATTACTCATAACCTTCGCTCTTTTTATCTCTATTTAGTAAAAAAATTTCCATCTGATCCACCATTATTATCTACCTCACAGTTAATGTTTCTACGTTTTTTTGAATCTTGTGGAAGTTTGCTCTTGACTCAAAATTTATGTTTAATGATGTTTCTATTTTGCTGTTTGTTATTACAATTTTAAACACACCATGTTTAGAGACAACATAGCCGTTGGACATTTTCTATTAATATAGAAAAAGTGGAGTGGCATCCCTTGTCCATCCAAATATTTTTCCACTCTCTTACCACTCACCTTAACAGTAATCTCGCGAATCGCAGTTGGCTTTGCTAGGTTGATGTAGATAGTTCCCCGGATTATCTCCCCTGGTTGGTACTGGTACTGCTCGTCTATGTCATGTTGAAGCACGATTGACAGGCTCGTGATTGAAGACATGGCGACGCAGATCTCGATCTTTTACTTGGACTCGTGTTGGAAATGGCACTGTTGTTATTATAATATATTTGTCAGCACTGTGTGCTAGGCCTTAAGGGACACCACATTTAAGGTGATTTTTATGGAGGTATTTCAATTCTGGCGATGTTTTTCTTCTTCTTGTCAGCAGGTACTTTTTTATAGTGTGACTTCAAATGCAAGACTACGGAGGTTATGGTGTCTTGTTTTAGTTGAGTATTACTGTGAGACTGATGTTGATCCCGTGATTCTTTATGTTTTATTATCTGAACTAGTTGTGCCTTGAAATACAGTCTGAACTGTCTCCTGCATGGCCAACTTGCTCAACAGGCGAAGAAAGAAAAATCCGCAATCAACGTATAGGTCAAGGTCGCGTCTGAGTTGTTCTCTTGTGCCCTCCTGTCTGTCTTCTTGTTACGTCATACTCGTAAATCTGCCACGAGCACAAACCCTGGTAGATAGAAAAAGAATGTGTATAATTGTTTGAACGAAAACGCTAATGCGAATTAGCTTCCTCGTTGATTAATGTGTAGACAAGGCTCTACACAGACTCTAGTTATTTTCAGTGTTGCCCAAACTAATTATTGCCATTAAATGAATCCCTTTTACAACCGAATGGACCGTGTTTCCTCATTAAGACAGTGTTAGGGTAGAAGATCAAAGACGTCACAAGTGATTGACATGTAATTCGATAATATCGGTCAATGATATTGTGTATAACGATGTTTAATTCTTTAAATTTATCCCTTGATGTTGATTTGATCTAATGATTATGATGACGCGCATTTTCCTAACTCTTAATGAGGAATTTCTCACAGACTGGTTTTTTTTCTTGTTGTTGTTTGTTGGGGGGG
>BMAT01012087.1:262321-274891 GCA_019649035.1 Elysia marginata | reverse complement strand
TGTCAAAAATGATATGTATGTTTCGCTTGTCGTTTTGCTACCAATTTCGTGTTTTGTTATTCTATCCTCTTATCTATGGGTTCATTACCTGTTGTTTGCTAGTGTAAATGTTTTTTCCACTTGTTTTGACACATACGAACTGGTTTTTCTTTTTTCTTTTTTTTCTCACTTCTTTTAAGTACGAGCTGAACAACTTATTCATTATAGATAAAATTTTTAGAAGTGTCTATCAACCAGTAATTCTGGAGGAATTAAGCTTCCATCATCTTTGTCGGCCTGATAAAAAAAATTTACTATACCGGACCAACCACTTGTCATTTTATATTAAAATTATATTCCTCCTTTCTTTCTCTCAGTATTCGCCTCAATTTCTTGGAGCACCTTGACTCTTGGTGTGAACAAGCAGTGGAAAGATCGGACAGTGTCGTTGTGGCCAAGGTAAAAACTGATCTGGCTTTCTCTTACAGTAAATTTCCAACAAATATATCACCATGCTTATTGTGGTTCTTTACTTCTACTGCTACTTTCACCACTAAATGCTGTTAGGGCAGATGCCACCTATACTATCACTGATACTGCTAAAAACAATGTACTAATATTGCTACTACTACTACTACTACTACTACTACTACTACTACTACTACTACAGGACTACTACCACTACTACTACTAGGCCCACTACTACTGTTACTACCATATGTAACTACTACTACTACTACTACTACTACTACTACTACTACTACTACATGTAACTACTATTTCTACTACTACTACTGCTGCTGCTGCTACTACAACTACTACTACTACTACTGCTGCTGCTACTACTAATACTACTGCTACTACTACTACTACTACTACTACTACTACTACTACTACTACTACTACTACTACTACTACTACTACTACTAGTCCTTTTAGTCCTTGAGAAAGGCTATTTGCACACATTTTCTCGCCTCACTCATGTGTCAAAGGAGTACCCAATTATAGGGAGTGAAAGATCTTATCAGAATGCTAGATTGATGCACTTTACTTGCTGCTCCTCTGTTCTGAAGATACTTTGCCTGGTAATGGCCTGTCGTGGACCCACATAAAGCACTTAGAGCATATATATAAGTGGATTAGCGCTATATAAAAAAAATGCTTTTTACTACTACTGTACTACTACTACTATTACTACTACTACTACTACTACTAAATTGAACAGGAGTCGCAGTAGAGCTGTGTAGATAAGCAAGTCAATTGTTTTGAAAGGAAGGTATATATTTTAGCTCTAAAAAATATTTTTTTTTTGTCTGACGAAGGCGTAAAGCCGACAGCTTACTTGTTTTGTCAATATTTTTAGAGCTAAAATATATACCTTCCTTTCAAAACAATTGACTTACTACTACTACTACTACTACTACTACTACTACTACTACTACTACTACTACTATTACTACTACTACTACTACCAATACAACTACACCCTACTACTTTTCTTAATATTACTACTGACTATTGCTACTTATTCATCCACTTCTTCTGTTCTGTGCAGCATTTAGTTTTATCATTGAACTGTTAGAGGTCTCTATAATAGTGTTGACTAAAGACTCGTATTAACCTAATGTTGAAGCTATTCATGTATTTCACGTCCCCAGTGTGAAGAACTGAACAGTGAACTGGACCTCCGGTTACATTTACACCAGCCACGTCCGCGCAGGGCAGAGCTTGATGTCCACAATGTCAGGGCAGGTAGGGCAGAAAATCTGATTTTGTTCTTTCTCATGCACACAGTGTAAGGCTACTGCCTCCTAGTCCTACCTGAATGTAAGACTGAAAAACGAAGCAAGTTTTTATGTGTGTCTCAGCAAGGGCAAATGAGTTTGATGTAGCAAATTTCACACCACACTGCATTTATATTTTAAACGGCACCTCTTTGTGTGCTTTCAAGCATTGAAAATAGCATTAAAGCACCAAAGTTGTTTTTGGAAAGGTAAAAAAATTATAAAGAATATCAATGTACTATATCTATTGCGAAAAAGTGTTAAAGCTCAGTTAAACTAGTCAAAGTTTCTGACACTCAACTCATTTGTATTTGTTGCAAGACTTTAGCCTATTGTGTAGTGATTTGGCTTTTGAATTACTTTTCTTCATTAATTTTGTGCTCAAGCCATAGAAGATGGTAGTTTTACCATTGAGCATCATAAAGTGTGATAGAAGGGAATGCATGTTTTAGTTGTATATCCTTGTATGAAATCTGGCACACTATCTTGAAAGTTCTGAATGGAAAGATTTGAGGATGACAGTTTGTCTACAATTCTAACTCCATCAAATTACAACTTTTTTTTCTCATTTCATTGCTTCTAGGTACAATAAAGCAAAACGTACATCTTTTTCCATTTGAACAAATAATCTAGTTTTCCTAATTTACAAATGTTTTTGTTGACGACGTTGCCCTTTGATATGCTAGAAAGGTAGTGACATCGCTGTTGTAATTCATACTTATTTTCCCTGGATGTGAGACTTTTTATATAGACACGCTTGACACAGTATGTCAAAAATGTGGCTAAAGGCTGCGGAAACATATTGGTTTATAAAAATGTATGAAAAGGCTATATACTAAAACCAGCATTTACGAGCACAAAGAACAATAAAGCTACAAACAACTTAGTGTCGCTGGTTACTATTTATTGATTAAAGGTGAATCAAAATATGACTGTGGTACTAACTGTAACATCATGGAAATGTCTAATCATTATTAAAGGGCGGTTTCCTGTTTTGTTGTAATTGATAATAAAACAATACCTCAAGAAACAGGAAAGAAGAACTTCTGGTGGACAAAGAAAACAATGGCATGATTCTGGCTAAACATTATGTTTTGTTAAATGTAACTAATCTGTAATCTGTAGAGTACTAAAACTTGACACTAATCACTTTTTCACTCTCCTCCTCTCCTATTCCTCTTCCCACCGTCACATCAGCTGAGCTTGTCCTCCACACCGAGCGGGTTGCCCGACACTGTGCCGGGATGGAACACAGTCTGGCCGAGCTCGGAACAAAGTTCAAGGCCATGAGTCACGAGCACAACAAACTGGCCAATAAGTTCCGAGCTGATATTGAGGCCCTGGAGGTTGTGTTTGTCAATGCGACAAAGTCAGCAAGGTACGTCGCACAGGGTTGGTACTTGAATGTAACAGTAGCTGTTTTGAATTATAAATCTTCTCTCACAACTAGTTTCCTTCTCCCTCGTCGAATCCTCATATGCAGGTCTTTAAGCCGCTCATTTGTTAAGTTTTTAAGTTTTTTATTCACTTCAAAAATTTCCTTCTCTACAAATTTTTTTTTAAATTTTGTATCAGCATAAGTTTTTTATGATGTCTACGCCGGTCCCACCCTTATCGGAACCCTTTTATTTTGACTTATTGCCTTCATAGTTTACTTGTGCCCTACTCGCAATAATAATAGTTAAACTATTTTAATCATCAGCTCTGTAAATGGTTACTCTTTTAACACTCTGCTTTTTATATGCACAGCCTTACTTTTATTTTAGTAATATCATCAAAATCAGTTGAACCTACTTTATTTGCTAAAGATTTAGGCAAAACCATCTAATGTTTAGCCTTACACTTTATTGATGAAAGAGCTTATCATAATATTTATACTCCAGTACGTTCTTTGAACACATCTTTCCACCACTCCAACAGTTTATTTTCCATTTTCTCTTTCTCAGACTGGTCAAACTTCAGAACCAGGTGACGATAGAGCTGGACAAATTCATGTCCGTGATCCGAGCGTCCTTGCGCCAGTTCCGACAACACCTAGACCAGACACTACAGATGTTGAGAGAGTCAAACGCCAGGTTTATCAAATCCTTCAAGTGAGGCTTCATCAAGTTGATATTTCTACCATTTACCAATTTTCTTTGAGTTATAATTTACTTAGTTTGAGATCAAATGAAAAGCAATTACAAAGTAAAGTTTTTGATTGTATGTTTTGGTAAATGCATCCTTTAGTAGTTTTTAGGATATTAAAAAACCATTCAGAGAAATCAAAAAGCTTTTGTTTGTATATTTTGGTGATTTACATAAAATAATAAAATTTTTAAAATTATAAATTTATTTATAAATTACTTTTGTCATGCTAATTTTTATGTCAAAGTCTTGCTCATTGTACATTACATAGATAATAATGATGTCTTATCAAGTGTTTTGTACACAGGCTCATATTGTAAAATGATACATCACATCATACATAAAACTAAAAGAACAAATTCACACAAAAGAGGAATGAAATGTATAAAACAGAACAAAACTTGAAGGATGCAAAAAGGGGATGTATTAAAAATATACAATGCTTATATATATAAAATTAGATTGGATTAAAAGATAAAAACGAATTCAAGTGAATGTATATGACTTTGTGTTCATTATGCTTTGTGGATTGATTAAGTATTTTAAGCACAGCTTGCCAAGACTTTTTTTTAGTTGTAGAGCCCTTCAATTAAAGAATTTTGCTCAATAATAAACCATTTTCTTATGATAGATCTATTTTAATGTTTCCGGTTTCTTTATGGATATAAATGTATTTTTTTTAGAAAATATCTTAAGTCAAAATATCAGCATTCCAACTTGTACTTAAGGGCACATTAAACCCCCAAATAGAAAAATGAGGTATACTGCTAATTTTTAGTCTTTTTTCAGACAGTAGTACAACACTGATTATATAAAAACCTACATCAAGTGCTAAACATTACATTTTTTTTCAAAATTTTGACTTTTGTACATATTTTAGGTCATTATTAAAAAAAATAGTGGATACACTTGGCAAAATATCTCAATTAATGTCAAAGATACTTCAGTGAAATTTTGCCATAATTTCAACAAACTCACATTCATAAGTTTGTACTAGAATTATTGTGGTGGAACTCAAATAAAAATTTTCATGATTTTTTTGTGTTGCGGAAAGTTAACTTAAAGAATTTTAGGGGGTAGGCCTAACAAATAGTTAACTTGCAGAAAAGATATTACCCATAACACCTTATAGCTAGTACATAATCTACCAAAGACAATAGAAAGGAAGTGTACAAAGTTTCAGAAAGATTGGTCCATAACGTTTTGTAAAATCTTGTCATAAGCAGAAGAGAAATTGCAAAAAAGCAAATTTTGAGAAAATCAGGATAAAATCAGGAATGAAGTGGTTACAATGAGATAAAATCATGAAAAATTACCTAATAATAAAATACTTCCTAATACCAAAGTAGCATGTTTTATATCAAAATGTTCAGAAATAAATGAACTTTCATAAACTGCAAAAAACCTGACATGCCTAATGTGGCCCTAAAGGACCATAATATAAGGGGTTTCATGTGTCCTTAATTTAAATCGGTTGCCATAGATATTTTTTGATAAAGTTTTGCAATCATTTCATCATAGGGTATTCTCTGATGGTGGCAATTTCTGCCCTGAGGAGATTGAGGAGCATCGTAAGAAACTGGAGAAAATGTCGGCCATGATTGACAGCTCAGAGGGCTCCATAATGTCTGACCTTGAGGGAATGGAGTCGCGACGCCTTGACACGGCCACAAAAATAGCTGTGGAGTTTGAAGACAGGTGCTCACAACTGAATAAATATGCTCAATGCTGCAACTTAATTGATTTGTTTTGGGGAGCACTATTATATTGCTGTATTCAGTAATGAAGAAAGTTGAGATATGTACTTAAAGCTAAGATAGCATTCTGAACGGTTTCTTATTTCTAGGAGAGATGGGGACAACTGAATGTTGTAATTGCTGCAGCACGATTGCTACACTTTTGGAAGTATACACTGGGACTTCGGAATTGAGAACCCTGATAATTGGAAAATCTGGGAAATAGGGAAAGACTTTAAAAAAATATTTGTTTTGATATAAATTGCCCTCTTAATTGAGAAGAAGGACCTAGCCAATTGGAAAGCTTATGAAAAATTTGCGCATAACTGAAAAAAAAAAAAAACAAAAGAAAAAATTTCCATCTTTTAGAAGACTCATGTTTGGCATTTGAAAGTCGCTGGAATGTGCCTCTAGTGCTGCTGCATGCTGTGGTTATTGTCGGTGGCTGCTACGTTTCTCCCCTGAAACAAAGAACTACCTCCTTAGCACCTGCTGTAGTGATGTGGTGCAGGTAGTGATAATTTCACCAAATAAGATTGCACATAATAGCAAGCGAAATGTACATTATGTTGCAAAACCTCTGCAAGGACAGCTGCTGGTGCCTGTCTCAACCAAATGGACAGACTTGTTTACTAAAGAATTGTGTTCAAATCACACATGGCCAACAAGTTGTGACAATTACAGAAATGAGTTCAGTTCAGCTTATTTCCATGCCATAATCATGCTAGTTGGTTGCATGGCCATGTCGTTTAAGGCAATTTTGCTTCATGACTCAAAGAAAGTGCTGACTGTGGAAAGCTAGAGAATGAGAGGATAAACATTTATAGGCCTAAGCATGAAGTTTAAATTTTTTTTTAAAACCTTAAACTTTTAAACTTTTTTCTAATTAGATAATTGCATTACTTGGAGTTGTCTTAAAAGTATTTTTACATACTAACATATTAAACAAAGAATTGTATGAATGCCAACAGTTCTATGTCAAATATTTATATACATTTTTGTAAGATAACTACGTTGTACTTTTTCCTTAATAATTTATAAAAATAAAAGCTAAGAAAAGAAAAGAAGTGAAATTTTTAATTACCTAATTTTTTTCTTACTTTCTATCTTTTTTACGGCTCAGGTTCAAAGGTCACATGAGTGACCTAGTTTTCATGGAGCGGATGGCGCGCTGGTTGACCAACACGCAGGTGAAGATAAAGGCGGAGGTGGCAAACAGCAACACTCAAGCGCAGCGCATCGTCCACATGCTTGACACACTGGAGAGACGAGTCGACGCCTGTGCTCGACCAAATCTTGACAAGGAGGTAGGTCGGGCACTGAATGGCTGAAAGTCTCTTTACATAAAATAATCATAATTTCATTCAATTAGTGACGTCTAGAAAAAAAAATTTTTTTTTAAAAGCAGCACCTTAGAATGTAAAAACTAGGACATCGCACTCATTCACATTGTAAAAAAAAGATATTAAGTATTCAATTAAAATTTTACTAGAAGAATAACCAAACTGACCATGATTTCAAGTTAGGTAAAGTTCTCTATGTATGTATCAGCCTGTATGGAGTTAAGATGGATCATGGTCTAATCTCTTCCATAATCTCATCAATTTACTTTTAAATTTGCTATTCAACCGGAGACTTGAAAGTGATAAGTCACATAAATAGTAAATCTTTAAAAAAATGATTTGCTTTAACTGCTAGGCCAATTGTCTTGGAAAAATACTACAACTCTGATGTCCTAGTAAACTTGTTTGTAATTTAAAATAACGCACAAGGACAAAGTTCATCATTTCTAGAACTATCTAAGCTCTGAGCACACGGAAGGTTGCCAGGACAAAGTGCCTTAATTCTTGTAGCTATAAGGAGAAAAAGAGCACAGAGTATATGTCCCCTGAACATTTTGTATGAAGAGATAAAGGTCAGCATTGGCTTTAGAGGGCTTTCACTCCTCATTTAAAATATATTGTAAGTTTTACATAAACGAGCTGCAATATATTCAAACGAAGCTTATTGAACCATAAATGTATTGGCTTAAAAAAAGACTACAACAAAAACAAAGCAGTTTCATTTTATCAAGAACAGTTCTCAAAATATCCGTTTTTGAACATTGATCTTTACGTTCTTTTGTCCATACACAATATTCCTACTTGATAAAGGTGAAGTATTTTGTTTATTTCTTGTTGTCTCTTCAATTGCAGCAAATCACAGCAAGCCAACTCAACCAGAGCCTGTTCAGCATCTTTGAGGCGTTCGTTGCACGGAGCGAGTACCTGAACTGTGTTAAGCCTGGAGGTTCCCAGACTGGTGTGCAGGGATCTCTGCCCACAGGTTAGCTTGTTAGCACCTTGTAGCCACCGTGCAAGCAACATCCACACTTTAATGAAACTTGAAATGCTTAACAGTACACATTTGTAAGAGGCAAAGAACATCCTCACATGCTTATAGGCACTTGCCGATAAAAATAGGCCTAGGCTTACTTGCAAACCTAACATAATGCACTGTTAATATTAAAGAGGTTGATTTTCATTTTATTTGCATTTCAAACATCATATATAGCTTATTATGCCCTTTTTGATTGGTTTATAAGTATACTTTGGATTTACAAAAAATAATGTGGTAAATGAAGTAATCTTATTGATGTAAATGGTGAGAATGTAAGGCAAATGTAAGCAGCGTGTTCAGGTCCTCTTCAGTGCACTAAGGGGCTAATCAAGGTACAAATGTGTTAAGTTTGGATATTCAACATCAAAACTTGATCAAGACTGCATTGTAGGCTTAACTTGCCATATGTGCTTGGTAGCCTGGTCACAATTTGGTTGGTAGTTTAACATTCCTCTGTCTATCATCCCTCTGTGTGTTTATGTGTTTTCAAAATTTGCAAGCCTTTGTGGAAAACGTTCAGTTAGCAGTAAACAACTTGTAGTATCATTCCATTAAACATGTTTTTAATTGGACAATGGAAAAGCAATGCTGTCAAGGATAACTTGAAAAAACACTTTTAATTGTGAATATCATAATACTTCAACTTAATTTCAAGCCACATTTTTTATTCACACTTAAAGCAAGTTTTTGGCCTCTCTATTAATGAAAGGCTCTAAGACAAGGTGAGCAAACAAATAACGAATAAAAAAACTTTTGAAACAAAATTTATCTTGTCAGCTTGCAAGTGATGCTCCGACATCTGTATTAAAGCTGGTTTGGACTTCAAGACATAAAAAATTGTAATATAAGCCAAAGTAATTTAGTACTTTCTTTTTAAAAATTGGTTTAACAGCATTATGCCAACCCTCTCAGATCTTCTCTTTAAAGCACTATTCCAAATGATATGTGCTTGCCTTTGGTATGCATATAGATTTTTTGAGTCTTTTTCCTCCTCTAATAACCAAAGGCCGAAAGCAAAGTCTTCAGAGATCTGCATCAATATGTAAGTGTGTGGTGCGTGTTTACCTTTACATATGTCTGGCTTGCTGTGTCACTGTGTTTTATATAGACATAGGTGGTGTCGCTGAAAAGATTGCAAGTAAATGAAAATGAAAGTGAATAGAATATGTTATATATAAGAAGCATTATAAGTAACAAGAGAAGATTATGCAAAGAATTAGTTGTTATTTTTTTATCTATATGTCATGGAGCCTCAAAAAATGAAATTGTATGTGGAGTTTAGCTGTAAAGACCTTTAAATGTTCTCAAAATTAGGACAAAACTATTTTTGATATCCATTTTTTTATGTTGAATTTTTGCACTTGAGAGTTAAGTAACCCAAATGACCTGATCTAAGAATAAAGGAAAAAAAATTTAAGTTTTTGTTCCATAAAACCCAAAAGTGCAACAAATTATATAAAAACCATTAAAACAGATTTTTAAAAAAAACTCTTTGGTATCACAAGTGAATGTGATTAAAAAAATCATAAATTCAAATATCAAGAAAAAATTTGACTAAGAATTTGAAAATGCCCAATTTCTTGCATTGGCCGTCAGCGCATGTTGTGAGACTCTACACTCATTACTATATTTGTTGTGTTTTATAAACTGTAAGCTTTAGGCTGTGAACAAATTATTTTCTTTAACATTTCTTTTCATTGAGAGCAACAGACTTTGCCACCACCTAGAGAAAACTGATACTGTAGATTTTGTTTATAATCACATTTTACAAAAAATAGGCTGCTTCAACTTTTTCATTTAAAAGTTTTGATGTACAATGTTATTTTCTTATCAGTAATGATAATATAGCTGATTATGGGCAGAAATGACTGAGTAATCGTTTTTTGTTATATCTGAAGACATTCAAATATAAACTGTAGGCTTACTGAATTTAGTTAGAAAAAGTGCTTCAAATGTTATTTAAAGATTTACTTTTGGAAAGATTTGTATCTATTACAATTTTCAGTGTTTGTAACAACGACTATATTGTTTTTCAGAACACTGTAGCTGTTGAAAAGTTTTGTGCAAAATTTATTATTGTCTTTGTGAAAATTAATGATTACTGAAGTTATTTTTATTTAATTTTATATCACCTTTTTCATCTTAGTTGTTTTGCCCTGGTTCCCTTCATTAAAACTAAACAGAAAATTAAAGGTTTTCCTCAGCTAGAAACGGGAACGGAAAAAAAATTATTTTGTACAAACAACTGTTTTAAATGTGATTCTTACAATATATCAAGAAATCAATCTTACTCTTAAGTCTAGCTCAAACCCTCAAACCTAGCCCCCCCCCCCTCCCACCTCCCTTTTTTTCTCATTGTCTCTATCTCTCTAATACTCTCCTTTTGTTATATCTCTACTCTTTATACCATGTTTAACCCTAGAATAGAATAGCAATCTAACAAGCAACAAAGTCACCTCAGCACAAGACTGAGCTTAATTTTTTTGGCCCCGTGGTGATGCTGGACAGTCCCATATGGACTGGCAATGGAGAAGTGATCCCTTGCGACTCTTTGGAGCGGAGGGTTTAGTAATGCTCTAATAAACTAATAACTTTACTTAAAGCATGCCTACCTTTTAAAAACCCAAAATTAGTCAAAGATTTCTAACCACACGTGAGCTTTAAGATGCAGATATTATTTATTTTTCAACTTATCGTACCCTATAGCATGAACTTATAAAAAATGTTACCTAATCAAATCAGGTCACAAAAAGAATAGAAAGGACAGGGAAAAAAAAACTGCTTTAAATGTTCCTTTTTCGATAAGGTACACCTGTATTAAAATAACTTCATACGTGTATAAAATTACGAGCCTAGAACCTGAACAGTTTTTAAAACGCAAAAGGTCTTTTTTAAAAACCTTACCCTTTGACGTGTGCTTGCTTTTGTGATACTTGTAGTGCTGTGTTTGTAAAGGGTTTGGCAACTATGGTGAAAAGTGGCTGCTGTGTGAACATGTTTTCATTTCTTTGATCTCTTTCAAGTGAGCACTGGCTTATGAAGGTTTTATGTCTTGCTGTTGTAAGAAATTCTTCTCCATCCCACTAAACTCTGAACCGTTTCTGATTTAACGACAGCATGTCGATTTTTTTTTTCAGATCAATAGGAAATTTCAGATAATTACACATGTATAGGGTGTTTGCTTCTGTCTGTAATTCCGACCTATTCTGACTCAGATGGTTCCCTGTGTAACCAAAAATCTGTTGCTAAAGGAATTTTTTTTTTTAATTCCAAGCCTGCATTTGGAAAACAAGTGCACGAAAATTTTGTTTAGTCCAAGGTTACACTTGTGCTTCCTGGTTTATTTTTGTTGTGTGTACAGTTATGTCAAAAGGAAGTTTCTAGTTTAACTGTTTTTTTTTTTTTTGCGAATATGAAAAACTATCTTGATGTCGGAAAGAACAATATAGAGTCGAGTCCAGATGACCCCAACCTGAATAATTCAAATACTTGTTTGATTATAGCTATTTGACTCTCATCCAGGAGGAATGTGTAGGAAGTCGGGCACTCTTTTCTTTTAGAAAACATAATTTAAAGGTAATTTTTTTTCTTTTTTTGTTATCAACATTTTAAAACAACACAAGTTTTTTATATCTTTTCACAAAATATTGACAGTTTCATACTTTGACGTTTGGAAACTTGAAAATGTCTTGATGAAACCAACAATGCCTTATAAGGTGAAAATTACTACTTCAAAGACGTTATTTATCTTGCCTATCTTTTCCCTCTTTTGTAAAAATACACTGATTAGTTAAAATAGGATATAGTCCAAAGTTAAACTTTGTTCCCATGGGGTTCAAATTACCCGGCCTGGTCGGGAAAAAAATTAACTTATTTTTTATTGTTCTGTTCTTTCCTGCCCATCTCTCTTCATCCTCCCCCCCCCCCCCTCTTCTGCTCTCTCCACCCATTCCACTCCTGCTCCTCCCACGCCATCTACTCCCACATATGACTCGGCCGGGATGCAGCTAAAGTCGGCTTCTCAGCAGAGAGTCCCCAGCATGGTACTGGAGGAAAAGCAGGCAAGGGGGCTGAGGATCCTTCGGTCAATGTCATTAAGAGCATCCTCAAGTGAGTCTTTTGTTGTTGAATTTTTTATTTAGATACAGTTATCCAGCTCAGCATTTATTGTTTCAGATAGTCTTTTTTAACTTCTTGATGTTTTTTTTTGTTGAAATCTATCATTTTTTTTTAATGCCAGAACCACCGCATTTTAATTTTTTGCTTTGTTATTTCTCTTAGGAATGGTTCTAAAAATAAACTGCCTGTTTATAGGGTAAAGGTAAAGGTAAAGGTAGTCCCATACTCGACATGAGCGTAGGGGAACAAGGAGCAGGGTCCTTGTTTTTCTAGGCACACGGCATAGTGAGGTAGTTTGCCATTGCTTTCCTCGCCGCCTTTACTTTCGCCGAGTCTTAAGAGACCTAGCTACCAATTAGTGCTGGGTGGGCACAGGGGAGCAAATAAAACTCAGCCCGAACTGGGGATTGAACCTGGGACCTCTCAGATAGCAGTCAACCGCCCTA